>CAKNXH010058690.1:76211-126277 GCA_932178445.1 Andricus quercusramuli | reverse complement strand
AACTTCGACTTTTTGAGTGGGTACACTTGAGAAATAACGCCCCATATCCATATCAACAAGACGTTCAAAGAAAGGTTAAAATTCAAGACTTCTGTCTGGAATTTTGGAATTATGAGACTTCAAATTCTCAACATTTTTTTTTGCTAACCCGGTAAGAAGACTTGAATAGAATAGGATTAAATAATACAATTCCTGTGAATACCTGACTTCCCCTTCGTTCTTTTATATCAGAAACATTATTAGAAACAAGCAACTGCTATTCCTGTCAATACACTTTGAAAAATATAATTAGTCAATTATTCACTATTTTAATTATTTACAATTAGTAAATTATTTACTATTACTATGCATGTACAATTATTGAAGTCATATTAAAATTTATTCCGTCTACATTGAATTCAAATATTCAATGTATTTAAAATAACTAATTGTTTAAAAGCACAAAAATTATATTTGGAATTTCTTTAATACAAATCACTTGATCTCTCCGAAGTGCAAACTTGAATTCATTTAAATAGACCCTTCCTAACTTATATTCCATAATGGATTATTCAAACAATTTTATGCACATTTTTTTTTAAGAAATTAGAGTGAATTAAATACACTTCAAATCTACTCTGCCTTACGAAATACGAGAGAGAGGTCATTAACGCTATATGAATAGCCAGACATTACATGTTTGAGATAACCTATTCTATTTTTGTAAATTGAAGCTTAAAGGGAAAATCAGGTCTTAAAAATAATAGAATTACCTCTGCTTTTACGTTCAATTCAGAAATTTTAAATCTTATTCTATTTAAGCCTTCTTATTAGCGGGAAGAGGTTCCCGGTAAGAGGCTGTAAATCGAAATGAATTAATTTGCTCACAAATATCGTAGAATTTCCAAAGTTTTGAATACGTAATTAATCCCGCTTCTCAAATATGCCTTTTAATGCCTTTAATAATAGAAGCTTTGTGTCCCATTTTAATCCCATTTAATGTGACGAATATTTCAGCGAAAAAATGTATAGATTTTAATTATGATTGGACGATGAAAATCGAAGTCAACCTAATACTGTTTGATAAGGTGAGGCAAACTCGAAAATCGAAAACAACCCAGCAAAAAAGAAACAATTGATATGGATTGGGGCGAATTAACATTTTTGTAATGCGCGTGAATGCCGTTTTCTGATTCGCTATAACGTATGGAGACGCATTTAGATGAATTGAGACAGCGTGAATTAAATGCGTGTGAATTCATATAAATGCGTGGTCAAGGTCAATCAGAAAAAAAAATCTGCCCGCCTCGCGGGCACATTCTCATCGCGCGCTTTGCGCGCGGCTCGCTTCGCTCGCAAGTTAGAGCGCGCCCACGGCGCGCGACTGTTGGGTCTCGCGCTTCGCGCTACGCGCTCAGACGTATTCAAATCGCGCTTTACCCTCGGTTTCTCTAGATTTTTGAACTTCGCGTTCGACTTTGATGGAAAGAAAAAGTTTATTTGGAAATATTATAAAATTATCAAAACCTCTACATGTGAAGTGATTGTTAAATTTGTTTTTATTTTAGAATGAAATGGAACTTTATTTACTCAAGGTTCTATCGACCTTAAGGAACACATTCTCATCCAGACACTCGCGCTTCGCGCTCGATATGTGATTTGGAAATCATTTGAACCTTGCGTTCCACGCTTGGTACTGTGCACCGTATGATTGAAATGAAAGAGTCACGAATAAAACAAAAACTACGCATCCTATCAGAACACGATTCATAACAAATTTGTACCTCTTCTTTGGATAAACAAATTTTGTCTTCGTCATTTTTCTCGTAGCTTGTGTTATTCGTCTAAAAATTTAATTTTACTATTTCCAATGCTGTCTTTTACGAATAAAACAAAAACTACGCATCATATCAAAAAGTGAATAATAACAAATTTGAAGATCATTTTTGGTTGCATAATGTTGTTCCATTCATCTTTGGTCGTATCTTGCATAGTTTGACAGCAAAATGAAATTATTGATTTTTAATTATTTTTTTGTGTGATCAAAATTTGGATTTTTGATTTTTCAAAAAATTCAAAAAGTTGTTAAGAAAATATTGTAGGGTGTTCAAAAAGAAACATTTTCCTCCTTCTGAATTCTTTCAAATCGCAAAAACCTTTTTTTCTAGCTCAGGGGGTCTCAAAACGTGGAGATTTGATGAAAACCGACCAAGTCAAATTTTACATAAAACCAATCCTTCTCATTAGAATGAGAATGTAAAAATAATAAAAAGGGTATGCGTCGGGACTTGAAACAGCGATCCCTCGTGTATCAGTCTAGAATACCCGCCACTGAGCCACGAGACAATTTACAAAACACTTACAATAAATTCTATATGCCTCGCACGTTGATTTTCCTGTTACGGATTGAATTGTATATATCAACACTTGCTGAAATTCGCCGTGACGCATTGGGGCGAATTCAAGTGTGTATTTTACGCTCACGAATCTAGACGCATTGACCAATGTTGAAGCGTTTGCGTGCTGACGCATTGAAGTGTATTCGCTGACTTTATACCTTTGCACCGTATTTGTACGTATTGAAAGATTCAAAATTGAAATACCGTCTTCACGAATCTACATGTATTGACACATAGGTCCAATGCGTCATTGTAGCAAAGCGGTATTTGTAGGGTATCTTAGTCTTTTCAATTCAATTCGTATCAATACTTTCTTTTTTGCTGGGAATTTAATTCTCTCTAGCGTGTGACGATTTGGAGCAAACTAAGACCATTGAAGTTCATCAAGCGACCACGATAATTGACTTCGTTTTAATACCAACTGGCGATTATAAATTTCGAGAAGATTGATTGTATTTAAGTTCGCACAGCAAACTCTGAAGTTGAAGTCAATTTCATTACTTTCCTGGAGTTAAGATCTGGAGAAAAGAAATGATATTTAATCTCTTTGAAACTTGATGTCAGTTCATCATGTTTTGAAGAGTGAAACGTTGGTTGAATATTTCTCTTGCTAGAGGCGTCGCAAATCTCCTAGCAAATATTTACATTTTTGTAAAACGCAGCATTTTGCACATTGAGAAATTTGAATTTAGCATGCGGCGAATTTGATAGTTGTTTGCTATCATAAAAAGTAAAAGTGAAGTCATGTTTTGCAACGCGTTGTTTTATAATATAAAGCTTTATATGATAAAACAACGTAACTTAGGTTATGGAAATGTATGCACGAGCTCACGTAAATGGAGTTTAAATTGTTAGGCAGAGCAGCTTCTGCAAAGTGCATCATATTGTTTATGGCTGGTGTAAGCTGAAGGTGCAATAGATAATAATAAAAAAGTGTTTGTGTAGTCCCTAGGCCGAACAGTGAACATAACCTCAAAAATTTAGTCAAAGCCAACAATATTATAGAATCTTGCAATATTGTTTTACAACTTCTATACTAACATTTTTGCAGGATTTTTTAAATTGATAGTTTGAGGGTTTGCATACAATCTGATTCCTTTTTATTCATTCGCTTTATTTTCACCAAACTTTGATCCCATTCCATTCTATCAAATATAATTAAAACCTTCTCACCAGGGGTACTAGAGAGTTTTTCGAGTTGCTCATAAACCAAATTGAGATTTGGCTTTTGGATTGCTGAACATAAATTTGGGGTTAGAATTACAAAATTTGACATTTTTCATAAAAAACCTTCTGAGAATTTGAAATTCTCGAGTACTGGAAGACATTTGAGCAATCCAAATCTTACGACGTTTTCGGGAAGCTCAAACCCGAACTCGACTTCACACGACTGGAACCGATCAAGCTCAGCTCGACTCCACTTTTTCGAACTTCGAGTTTTTTGCATGCTCATGTCCATAACTAACAGCTTCACCTTAATTCTCTCTGAGAATGGGATAACCTATTGATGTTCCGGGCTAACCCAGAGATATCCCGAGGATAGCGCATGAGATATCCTGCAGGATGGAAATTCAGATATCCCAGAGATATTCCCAGGATATCCCAATTTCCGTTTCTCAGATATCCTAAAATTTTTATATGGGATTTCCCACAAATATCCGAAATAGTATATATTTTTTATAAATAAAAATTTTCTATAGAAATAATGTGTTTATGATCGTTTGCATGTTTGAAAACTTTGAGGACTGTTTTTACTTCTGCAAACAATTTTCCATAAAACCGGAGAGAACGCGGATAGACCCTGGACTCTATCCGGACCTATCCGGGAAACTTCCGAATTTTACAACTGGGTTGTATCAGGGACTTATACGGAACACTGGGAAATATTCATCCAGGTCTTATCCAGTTCTAGCAGGGATGTAGAAGGCACATAATTTCGCTATCTTGGCCTATACGGTACTTATATGGGACACGAGAAAATATTTATCCGGGTCTTATCCGGTCGTAGCCGGGATGTCGTCGGCACACAATTCCGCTATGAGGGCCCATCTGGGACTAAACGGGATGCCGGGAAAGATTTATCCGGGTCATATCCGGTCCTAGCCGGGATGTATTCGGTACAAAAATTGCTGTATCTGGGCCTATCTGGGACGTATACGGGACGCTGGGAAAGATTTATCCGGGTCCTATTTGGTCCTAGCCAGGATCTATTCGATCCAAAATTTACTGTATCCGGGCCTATCTGGGACTCATACGGGACACTGGGAAAGATTTATCCAGGTTCTATCTGGTCCCAGCCGAAATTTATTCGGTACCACTGCACTTAATTTATTTTTGAAATTACACAAATGCACGCACGGTCACTTACAAACATAATCGCATGCTTAAACGTTTTAAAGAATCACACCTGCTGGGATTCGGAACCTATCTAAACTACCTAAACCTGAGTCTATACTTATAGTCCGAGATCTCACTGCATCTTTTGGCAGGTGTTAATCCAGAACGATAAAGTTACTGGAGATGAAACTTCAGACATAGACGATGAAGGAACAGCCCTCCTGCCAACGCCAAAAGTCTGGCAAAGGCGCAATGAAATCTACACCATATTGTAGAGAGCAATTACTGCTTTCGGAAAATGTACTTCTGCCGGCCTCCACCCGGTCAAGCCATCCCGGCATGTGGCCCTTATATAAAAGGACCATTTGAACCGGATTGATATTCTATCAGTATCAGTTTGGTTCCGTAAGTTTCAATTCGGCTGCCGAATTGAAAAAATTGCCGATTACAAAATCTATTCGGTTAAATCTGGACGTTAATCACATATAATCCAATCGGATTCCCGAGTTCATTTTGAACCAGTTTCAGTTCGGATTTTCCATAACTTTCATTATTTTGGATTTCCGAGTTCATTTTGAATTTGCCTTAGGTCGGATTTCCAGACTGGAATTTTTAAATTTTGAACTAAGTTCATAAGTCAATCCGGCTTAATGTGGAAATTACCAACTGTAAGCTAGTCGGATTTCCGAATTCATCTTAAAGTGTGCTTCAGTTCAGATTTACCATTACTATCATAATTTCGGATTTCCGAGTTAATTTTGAATTGGTCTCAGTTCGGATTTCCAGACTGGACTTTTTAAATCTCGAACTATGTCCCTACCTCAGTCCGGTTCATTCTGGACATTATCAACTGTAATCTAATTAGATTTCCGAACTCATTTTAAACCATTTCCAGTTCGGATTTCCAAACTGAACTTTTTAAATTTTGAACTAAGTTCCTAAGTCAATCCGGTTCAATGTGGGCATTATCAACTATAATCTGATCGGATTTCCGAATTCATCTTAAAGTAATTTCATTTTGGTTTTTGCATAACTCTCATCGTTTCGGATTTCTGAGTTAATTTTGAATTGGTCTCAGTTCGGATTTCCAGACTGGACTTTTTAAATGTCGAACTAAGTTCGTACGTCAATCCGGTTTAATGTGAACATTAACAACTGTAATATAATTGGATTTCTGAATTAATTTTCAATTTATCTCATTGCGGATTTCCAAACTGAACATTTTAAATTTTGAACTATGTTCCTAAGCCAATCCGGTTTAATGTGGACATTATCAACTTTAATCTAATCGGATTTCCGAATTTATCTTAAAGTAGTTTCAGTTCGAATTTTCCATAACTGTTATCATTTTGGATTTCCGATATCATTTTGAATCGGTCTCAGTTCGGATTTCCAGACTGGACTTCTTAAATGTCGAACTAAGTTTCTATACGTCAATCCGGTTTAATGTGGACAATAACAACTGTAATCTAATTGGATTTCCAAATTCATTCTCAATTGGTCTCATTTCGGATTTCCAAACTGTACTTTTTAAATCGCGCACTAAGTTCTTATATCAAATCGGTTTAATCTGGAGATTAACAACTATAATATAATGGGATTTCCGAATTCATTTCCAAATAGCTTCAGTTCGGATTTTCCATGACTGTTATCATTTTGGATTTCCGAGTTGATTTTGAATTGGTCTCAGTTCGGATTTCCAAACTAAATTTCTTAAATCTTGAACTAAGTTCCTTCGTCAATCCGGTTCAATCTGAACATTAATAACTATAATTTAATTTGATTTCCGAATTCATTTTAAGCCATTTCCAGTTCCAAACTGAACTTTTTAAATTTTGAACTAAGTTCCTAAGTCAATCCGGTTCAATGTGGATATTATCAACTGTAATTTAATCGGATTTCCGAATTTATCTTAAAGTAGTTTCAGTTCGGATTTACCATTACTGTTATCATCTCGGTTTCCGAGTTCACTTTGAAATGGTCTCTGTTCGGAACTTCAAAGTTCCGAACTGAGCCGAATAGAGTACGACCACCTGATGAATCAGTTCGCCATTCCAAACTGACACCACTGAAGTATCTACATGGAATTCCGAATGTAGCCGAATAGATATAAAAATAAAATCAATGAGCATCAGTTCGATGTAACCGTGACAATAACAGAAACACGCAATAAAGTTCTAAAAAATCTGTTTTTCTGGGAAAGGCATTCTAAAAATTATTATTAGCATAATTTGAAAAGATTTTGGAAGGAAATTAAATTTATAAACATATAATAAATGAAAAATAAAAAAGTGTAGACAGCGAAGAATCGAACACACAACCTTTCGGCTAAGAACACTTCATTAAATGGCAATTAGATCCAGTTAGATTTTCAAAGAGTATCTGTTGGTTCCTGACGATTTCTAATCGAGAGGCCATTTACGAAAAATTTGCCATATAGAAAAATCTAAACGCATCTATATGGACGGTTTCTGGATTGGTCCTGATTGGAGTTCCAATCAGAAGTTCAGTAAGCATCTGTATGGATCTACATGGACAGTCAGAAAGATGCATTTTGATATATTGCGTTGCGTGTAGGAAAAGGAAATATATTGTCCAGATAGTTTCAGAAGGCCACAGGCCTGAGTATTATACGTTTTTTTATCTTTCTTTATGTGATTCTTTGTGTTTGAATAAGACAAATAAATTATTGTCTTGTCGAACAAAAGATAACTGTATTCGTACTCACTAAATAAAATATGTTAACATGAAAATCCACCTCAGTTTTTTTGCAGTCATATACCGAAGAATTTTATCTACTACTTAGTTGACTTGTTTTATATTAGTATAATTTTCGACGGACATGACGTCCATCGCTTAATCACTACTTAGAACTGAAACGAATTCACCACGAAAGTTTATCGGAACCTGTTTGGAATGCCAAATCGACTTCAAGGACGAAATTGAAACTACTGCATTGCCTATTTGGAATTCAGTATTGAGCCAAATAGATCACAGCACTCTAACAATTAGTTCGGTATTCCGAATTGAAACCATTGCAGTGTCTGCTTGGAATTCTGAACTGAGCCTAATAGATCACGAGCACTTATCAGCCAGTTTGGTATTCCAAATTGAAACCATTCCAGTGTGTATTTGGAATTCCGAGCTGAGCTGAATAGTTCACGACAGCATGACAACCAGTTCGCCATTCCAAATTAAAACCATTGCAGTGTCTGCTTGGAATACCGAACTGAGCATAATAGATCACAAGCATTTATCAGCCAGTTCAGTATTCCAAACTAAAACCATTCCAGTGTCTACTTCGAATTCCGAACTGAGCTGAATAGATCACGACAGCGTGTAAACCAGTTCGGTATTCCAAAATGAAACCATTCCAGTGTCTACTTGGAATTCCGAACTGAGCCGAATAGGTCACAAGCACCTATCTGCCAGTTTGGTATTCCAAATTGAAACCAATGCAGTATCTACTTGGAATTCCGAACTGAGCCGAATACATTACAATCGCTTGACAACCAGTTGGGCATTCCAAACTGAAACCATTCCAGTGTCTACTTGAACTCACGAACTGAGCCGAATACATCAAGACTACCTGACAAACTAGTTCGCCATTCCAAACTGACACCATTGAAGTATCTACATGGAATTCCGAATTGAGCCGAATAGATATAAAAATAAAATCAATGAGTTTCAGTTCGATGTAACTGTGACAATAACAGAACTGAACTGGATTGATTTTTTTCAATCCGGTTCAAATGGTCTTTTTATATAGGGGGGCCTAAAGGAGCTGATTCAATTTAACTTAGTGTACTATATATGTCGACCAGCACGATAAGAAAAAAAGTAAATGAAAGCACTAAGCCCTCTGTAAATGAAAAACTTTTCTAGTCTGGTCTAGTTCTTTGTATTTTCCCACATTTATGCACAGACCTTTCAAAATTGAAGGTCAAAGCATCGACAACTGTGATTTGGTGAGCTCAGAAAAAAAAATATTCTTCATTTAACAAAATCGTTTTGTTGGCCGCATTCGGTTGATTTCAGAAAATATTTTGGTTAAATGAACAAAATTTTCGTTTAGTTGACCGATTTCGTTTGGTCCAATTATTCAAAGTTTTTACGGTTGAATCGTTTCGTTGATTTTAGAAAATATTGTATTGATTATACCAAATTTTTTAGTTGGATCTACCAAATAATCTGAAAGAGAATTTTACTAGAATTGAGAAAAATATTCGCTTGATTGAACCAATATATTTTGTTGAAAGCATTTAAAAAGTGACGGACGCTTGCAAACTTGATACGATCGCGTACTTGAATTCAGCATGACAGTCCACGTTCGAGAGTTCGTAGCGTCGCAAAAAAACATGAGAATGTTTGCATCTCGTTGAACCTTATCAAAATGGTAGGGTATCGTTTAGCAGAACTCGAATTCGGCAGATGAAAATTTTCACATACGAACGATAATTTCAGAGCGTACGAACTTGAGCATGCAATGTAGCTAACAAAAGAATGGCTCGCTGTTGTAAAATATCGTTAAAGTCAAAAATGATGGTAGGTTTTTTTCACGAAGGAATAGTAAGGAGTAGTATCCCTGTAAGTGGGGAGTGGGACGAGCGACGTCCGAGAATTCGTTAATGCTTGCTACGAATGAAAACTCGTAAGCTGCCCCGTGCACATGCGCACTGGCGGTTGCCATGCCAACGATGTCAACACGCGTTTGAAGTTTCGAACTTGTGTATTGAACGAACATAAAGAAACGAACATAACCTACATGTGCATCGAGATTTCAAAATATAACATAGGGGAGTGGGTATAACACGTGAATGTGAAAACAGCCCTGCGCATGTGCACGGGGCAGCATACGAGTTTTCATTCGTAGCAAGCCTTAACGAATTCTTAGACGTCTCTTGTCCCACCTCTGCTCATCAAACACATGGGTGATACCACTCCTTACTATTCCTTCGTGGTTTTTTTTTTTATAATTACGAATCAATGGCGCAACGATCACATTCCTTTTGTGATGGCAAAGTAAACAGACTAATGCGAATATTATTGAAACTATTATTAAAATCTATCATTAAGAAGAAAAGTGTGTCTCAGGAGAAATAAATATTTTGAAGTAAAAATCATCAAGTATTGATTAAGAGACTAACTAATTAGCGCTATTCTAGGTTAAGGATGATGTTTCTCAATAGGAAATAGATAATTTTAAATAAAAATCATCAAGTACTGATGAAGACTAACTAGTTAGAGTTATTTGAGGTTATTCATGACTCTTCTCAACGGAATTGGGTATTTTTAAGTAAAAATCAAACAAGTCTTCATCAACAACTGATGAAGACTAACTTATAGTTAGAGTTATTCAAAGTTACGATAATTCTCTTCAACTAAAATTGATATTTGTAACATAACTTTTACCATAATGCGGGAGTCAGTACGACACTGCACGAAAGGGTTACCGGACCGCACACGAGTCGGAACGGAATTCCCCGAGGGGACCCGAAGTTCTGAGCCACCGCCCGGTAGCGAGTCAGTCTCGGCTCGTTCGCCAGTGTAACCACACAAATTGTAAAGTGCTCTCGGCACCCTGCAAGTAGCCTCACAATAAGGAATTCCGACGTAACTGCGATTCTACGCAACCGAAATCCCCTTCGATTCCAGCGGGAACTTCCGACTTCAGTCGCCCACGGCTTACCGTCTTCAGGAGACCGGCTTTCCGCCACGGACCGGCTTCGCCTTCTGTAAGTGGCAATAAATGCCTTATTTATTAACAAAGGGGTTGTTTCAATGTGTTCACCCTTTTCTCAGCGTCCTTATTCCCATTTTTCCCTCCTCGGATAGCTTTCCCGCTACACCTGGCGCCCAACTCAAAAACCCACCTCTCATCCTTAAAACTATAAACCAGCTGAGGGAAATGAACACAGTTTCTATTTGAAAATTTCTTTTTTCTTTCTTTTCACACCACTCCAAAACTATGACTACTGAAAACTTTCATACTTCTCGCGTGCTACTGACTCCTATTGCCTTGCCAAATTGCCATATTTGACAACTGATATTCGTTGAGTTTCGAATTCACATTGATTTATATATGCTCTTGATTTACATGTGCTATTAATTTATATATGCTATTGATTTGCATGTGCTATTGATTTATACATGCCCTTGATTGAAATATGCTCTTGATTATTATGTGCACCTGAATCCATACATGCCTTTGATAAATATGTGCCTTTGAATTCACATGCGATTTCTCTTATATAACCTGTACAATGATTTCGTATTATTTCTAGTGCCATTCTCAAAAAACCCATACAAGCAATGATTTATATGTGATTTCGATCTGAATATCGTCAGACTTGCCATTTAGAAATAGATAGAAAAAACCCACCATGTGTTCATTCGCGATATCTCAGGGAAAACAATTTACATTTAGCAAAAATATAGAACCATAAACGGAAGGTGAAACGGTAATTTCTCCTTACTCAGATGAAAAATAAAATCGATCTTACTTCAAAAGAAGGATAGTAAAGTCGAAGGGAAAAGATGGGAAAATAGGAACTTGGAAAATAAGGCACTATATTCTTTATTGGAAAATTTGAAAACCTCGGAAATTAATTAAAGGAACTAAGGAAACCTAGGAAAATCGAAACATTGTGAATTTTGATCCTTATTAAATATTTCAAGCGCCGAACGAAATAAACCGTTCAAGCGCGCAAACAAGTTGGCACGTGCAGCGAGCAATACACGCGAGTCGCGGCAAGGTCACGCGACGTATCTCATAAACAAATGGTCCTGGAGGGAAAATAAACGTATTTTCGAACTCCGGAACCAATTAATATCAAATTAAAAGTTCAACTAAAGCCTACGAATAAAATGGGAAGTTCAAATTAAAAGGACACTCTTGGCGAAGGTATGCAAGGTGTCCCAGAAAAGATAATTCCAATTTGATCTATAATAAATGGAACTAAGGTCGGGTAAAATTAAAAATAAAATGCCTAACCAAACGAAAACGGTAAATGACCACGATAACTTGGATTTAGAAGGTGCCGCCGCACTTCTAACCCAAAATAAGGATTTAAATAATGTCGTGACGAAACAAACAATTAGAAAAACGGTTACGATCACACCCCAGAATTTAGGAGCAATCCCAAAAACAATTAATAGATCAATAGGTCGCGGTAGAGGGCCCACGCGAAAGAACATTGAATCACTCGGTATAAACAATAGGACGAACCAAGACAGATTAACTCAAAGTACTCAACCTAACAGAACCTTTGACCCCATCGACGAGACACTCTTTTGGGATCATGAAGATCTACCGAACCTAGACGGACCGTACCCCAAAAACAAAATAAGACAGGAAATAAACAACGAAACATTCTAATGCGATTTATTCCTCGAAAATAATACACGTTTTATTTTGGAAACCGATGAACTTTCAGAAAGCGTAGAATTCAACGAATTTATGAATCAACAAAAGGAAAGATTCTTTAAAGAAAGGGGAAAAAGGGCAAACAATTTAGGGATTAGACTAGACCCGCCGGCAGATAGCTCATTTGAACTTAGAAAGAAAATAATCGAACCAAATTTCGGGAAAAATAGAAATGAATCTCATAACAGGTATTCGGTCCAATTCGATTTAAGAGAAAACTTTCAGGAAGATAATCAGAATAATATGGAAAATAGTAGTAGATTAAGACATAATAATTTAAAATTACAAAATTGCGAGGACAGCGAACCTGTAGAGAACAGAACAAACTCAAAACAAAACAAACGACATCGACTCTCGACAACAAGGGAAAGGTCAAACAGACACTCTAGAATCCATACAAATAATACAGATACTGATAACGAACCTGAAAATAATTTAAATAATGAGACAATCCCAGCAACTTATTTTCCTTTCGGAATGATCCAAGCACCTTTTCAAATTATGAGTAATTTGCCAATTAAATTTAGGAATAACAAAGAGGACACTCCCGCGCATTTTCTGAACGAATTAAAAAGATTCAAAAGGAGTTACAAAATAAACGACGGTGACATTTAGAAAATTGAGACGCACTTTTAATTGAAGACGCAAAAGACTGGTGCGAAATAAATAAAAATTCTTGGAGATGCTTATCTGATTTTTTTGAAGATTTTAAAAACGCGCATATCGACGAAAGATTTTCTGAGGAAATAAGGCAAAAAATTAAATTTTGTAACCAAAAAAGAAATCAAGACATCTATTCGTATTTAACGGAAATTAGAAAACTTTTTACTAAACTTTACCCTAGAAAAAGTCTGGAATGGGAATTGCGCAGAACGTACGAAAACCTTAGAATCGAATATAAAATGTATATAAAAAGGAACGATTTCGAAACTTTCGAAGAATTAGAAGACTTAGGAAAGGAATGGGAAACTGAGCTAGCCAAATCCGAAATTCGAGGGCAAGTCCTACAAATTACCGAACCTAAAATAGAGGACAAATTAGAACAAAAACGCAATAGCAGTAATGGGGACGTAAATAACTCGGAGTATAATAAAGATTTAAGGGAAAACAAAAATAACCAAAACGGAAACCAAAGTCAAAATAACCAAGGTAAAAAACAATACAAAAATCGATTCCCATTTACACAATTTGGATTTCCATTCCCACCTTTTCCAAACCAATATCAACAAAACTTCAGACCTAGATTTCAACCGAATTACCTACCCAGATTCACAAACAATAGATCCAGATACCCTTATAACCCTTACTACCAAATGCTATCTATGTTCAACCAAATGTTATTAGGCTCGAATAAAGTTCAAAATAAACCAATGATAGAATTCCCCCCAGAAAAAGCCGAAATTAATTCAGGAAATAATAACGCCGAACAAAATTACCAAAAAACGAACTTCGGAAATAAAAATAAAAAACCGAGTAACAATAATAATAAAGACTTACAAGAAAAAACAAGTCCAAACTCAGACAAAAAACAGAATAGTAACACAAACAATTCAAATTGTTATTATTGCAATTTAACGGGGCATTTTAAAAGAGAATTCCCTTACCTGGTATATAACCAGGGAAACTGGAGGGGCGGGTATTAGAACCAAAAATATTACAAACTAATAACGAAACGCCAGAATACTTAAATTCAGATAAAGATTAAATAACGGAAACTCGTTTTCATCTAATGACAAAATTCGAAGGTAGCTTATTTCGAATACTAGTGGATACAGGTGCCACACATTCATACGCGGGCAAGGAATTGCTGGAAAAAATCCAGAATTCCAAATTTTCTATTTTTAAAACCGTCTCACAAAAATTAATAGTAGCGAACGGCGAAACAGTCGACATAAGTGGGCAAGTAGTAATCCCAATTAGAGTCGGGAAACACACAAAACATGTAATGTTCAGGTTAGTCCCAAAATTAAACTCCGTAGGTATCTTAGGCACAGACATGCTAAAAGCCCTACGGATGACCTTAAATTATCACTCGGAAACCTGGTGGTTACCAGGGAGTCCCCCCACCTACTATCATATGGAAGCTCATCCAAAATCACTCCCCACCCCAATAATTGAAAATAAAGCTGAAACTAAACCTGACGTTACAACAAAAGAGAACGAAGAAGGTAAAAATGTAAAAATTAGGAATGAATCATTCGGTAAAAAAGAAGAAAATATGAAAATAAATATTAAACCGAAATTTGGAGGTAAAATTAATTTGAAAAGCACAAGAGAGCTTAACAAAAATAGTCCAAAATTAGAAGATAGTGAAATCCATATAGTACCTATCAATCCTAACCAATCCCAAAAAACCAAAAACGCCCAAATTCCAGTAAAAAACCCTACAAAGGATATCCCAAGCCTAACGAGCATCCCTACGAGTAACAAATTCCAACCCCTAGAGAGCATCCCCACCCCGACACTAGCGACGATTCGTGCATAGAAAACTCATTCAATTTAGATAAACCTAGAATTAGGAAAAAGGGTAGGAAAAATAATTCAGGAAAAATTTATCTTAATAGTGAATACGAAAACAAAAACAAAAATTGCGATGTTAATCTTTGGAAAAATAACAAAGCTACCAATCGGAAAAAATCGGAAACTGGATCTCAAAACGTGAATGAGATATCAGAATGGGATAATAGGAATCAATGGATTTATTTCAAAAATAAAGCAGTTAAGTTAAATAATATAACGGATACCTTAGGAAAAATCGACAAATAAAATTATTGTTCGCCAGAATATTGCGAGGGCATTGTTGAACTAAACGAAACCCAACAATCCCAACTAGAAAAACTTTTAGAGAACAAAATAAAAATTCACCAGGGAAAGGAACATAGGGCAACTCATTTGACGAAACATAAAATTGATGTGCAGGGCCACGATCCAATAAAACAGCGATACTATCACGTGAGCCCAAAAATCAAAGAAATAATTTATCAGGCAGTGGATAAATTATTAGAACAAGACATAATAGAACCCTCTTGTTCAGATTGATCAAATCCTATAGTTATGATCAAAAAACCAGGGAAAGATTATAGATTCTGTTTAGATTTTAGAAAGGTTAATAATATTACTAAAAAAGACCTCTACCCAATCCCACTCATGACAGAAATACTGGACACTTTAAGATCGGCAAAATTTATCTCCAAAATTGATTTAAAATTAGCATATTTACAAATCCCATTAGAAGAAAAATCAAAACCAATTACAGCATTCACAGTCCCTGGAAAAGGCATGTATCAATTTAAAAGGATGCCATTTGGTTTAACAAATGCTCCAGCCAGTTTCCAGAGACTGATGGATAAAATCATCACTCCAGATTTAAAGCCAAACGTTTTTTGTTATTTAGACGACATAGTGATTGTGACTCAAAATTTCGAAGACCATTTGAAGTATTTGAATATCGTATTGGATAAAATCAATGTTGCAAATTTAACGATCAGTCCGGACAAATGCGAGTTCGGCTACTCGGAAATCAAGTACTTAGGTTTCAAAGTCAACGACAAAGGACTCCAAATAGGCGAGGAAAAAATACAACCAATTTTAGAACTTCCAAAGCCCAAAAATATTAAACAATTACAACGCATAGTAGGGATGGCAAGTTGGTACAGGAAATTTATCCCACACTTTGCCGAAATAATAGAACCAATGAACAGATTACTGAAAAAGGATAAAAAATGGGATTGGGGATTAGAACAAGATGAGGCTTTCCAAAAAATTAAAGATTTTTTAACCTCAGCACCAATTTTGACATGTCCAGACTTTACGCAACCCTTCCAACTCGAGACCGACGCGAGCAACACAGGATTGGGTGCAGTACTTACGCAAACAATCAACGGAGTAAATTATGTGATAGCATACCCGAGTAGAAGCCTAAACGGCGCGGAAACTCGGTACTCGGCATCAGAAAAAGAATGCCTAGCAGTAGTTTGGGCCATACGAAAATTTAGGCCGTACTTAGAAGGGTATAGCTTCAAAGTAATCACGGACCACTTAGCGCTAAAGTGGCTCCATAACCTTAAAAATTTCACTGGCCGACTGGCCAGATGGGCATTAGAATTAGTAGAATATGACTACGAAGTCATATATCGTAAAGGTAGTTCAAACCTAGTTCCTGATGCCCTTTCGAGATCAGGAAAACCAACAAATAACGTAGCGTTTGCGTTAGCTTGTAGCGTAGAAAAACCAAAAGCGGACAAAAATGACAAAACAGACGACTGGTTCTCTACAAAATTTAGACAAGTGACAAAAAGACCCGAAGAACACGAAAAATGGCGAATCCGAGATTCGCAACTCTATTTTTACAGAACTGACCCACTTAGATCCACTCTATTACCAGACTCAAACCCTTGGAAATTAGTCGTACCCCAAAAACTTAGACGTCAAGTTTTACGGGAAAATCACGATGAAACACAGGCAGGACATTTAGGCTCTGAGAAAACTTACGCGAGAATTTCCGAACATTACTTCTGGCCAGGGGTATATTCGGACGTAATCAATTACGTAAAAAGCTGCCAGACTTGTCAAAGAGTAAAACCAGGTAACCAAAATAAAGTGGGATTGATGGGGAAAAGAATCGTCGAAGAACCATGGACTTATTTACAAAATGGGTCGAAATAATACCGATTAAAAAAGCGAACGGAACAACGATAGAGTAAGAATTCCATAAACGTGTCATTTCGCGTTGGGGAACACCGCGAATTCTCCACACCGATAATGGCACGGAATTTGTAAATAAAACAATAAGAGACTTGACAGACAAATTCGGCATTAGACATTCCATAACACCAAAATATTACCCCCAAGCAAACCCGACAGAAAGGTATAATAGGACGATCAAACAGATCATCAAAGCGTACCTGGATAACGACCACTCCACCTGGGATGAAAATATCGATGACCTACAGTTCGCAATGAACACATGCAAAAACTCATCAACACGGTTTACCCCAGCATTTTTAAACCTTGGCCGTGAATTAGAACCACTCCAATCCCTAAAAAGAGAACTAGAAACAGATAACGAAATAGAGTTCCAAAGTATAGACAGATGGACAGATAGACTAAGAAGGTTACAAATAATAAAGAAGGAAGTACAGAAAAATTTGTACAAAGCCAACGTTGAACAAGCCAGTAGGTATAATTTAAGGAGAAGAGAAATACAATACGAAAAGGGTGACAAGGTATTAAAGAGGATTACAAAATTATCAAATAAGGCAGACAGAAAAACAGGCAAACTTTTTGAAAATTGGGAAGGTCCATTTATAATTAAAAGAAAAATCTCCCCTACAATTTACGAATTGAAAAACCTAAAAGGAAAAAACATAGGAGAATTCAATATTAACGATTTAAAATTGGAAAATGTAGATAGTAACAATAAGGCTTAAATAATGAAAAGAGAATTTTCTCTGTGACAGGAATAAGGGACACATGAAGAAAAACGGAGAAACCAAAATGGAAGAGGCAATTTCCGTGTTGAAAACCAAAATACAGGGAAACCAAGACGGACTCGAATGCCGATTCTGTAAAAAATTAATACCCAGAATTATTTACGTTATCCATGACTCCTTCTGTAATAACAGACCATATAGACTAAAAAACAACTTCACAACACCAGACATCGAAATACCAAAAAAGGCCATACAGGGAAAGAAAAGATCGAATACGAAATAGATATACACATAGATCAGGAAACCATAACGGAACTAGATAAGTTATTCGTTTTCGAACAATAATGCTAACTGTAGCAGAGTAAGACACAGAAAAGTAAAAAAGTAGTTTTCTAACCAATTTTTTTTTATTTTATTGTTTTTAATTTAATTTTGATACTTTCCCTAGAAATATAGGTGCCAATAGAATGACTGATACGTATGCTAGGTGAATGTGACTAACTCAATACTCCAAGACAAAAGGACAACTCCGGACAATTTAGGGACAGAACTCATTTTTGTTTCAGATAATGGGGAGCCCGAAATGCACTTACTGTCAGAGAGAGGTGGCGGGGCGGTCACTGGCGCAGCACGCATATAGCTGCAAAGCCCTCAAGTGGCTGCAGCTGAGGAAAGCGGGGGTTCCCGAGACGGACATCCCATACCACCCTTACCGCCACGTAAGACAAATGTCACGCGACCAGTCCGCCCGGGAGCCGACACCAACAACAGAAACAACAGCGCAGCAACAAGTCATCACAACGCCACCATCCTCCGAGGAGAGTGCCACTCTACAGGAACAACTCTTCAAACTCTCTATGGAGTTTGAGGAGAGGTCACGTCAGCACTCCCTCGAGTTCGCGGAGGAATCCTAGAAGAAAAAGGAGGAACTGAGGAGGAGGGCAGCAGAGGGAGACAGGCAAAGAAAGGAGAAAGTGGAGGAGCAGAGGACACAAAGTGCGAGGGAGTTTAGGGAGAGGAGAAAGGAACAGGAAAGGGAGGAAAGAGAGAAGAGAAAGGGAGGAAAGGGAAGAAGCCGTTAAAGCTGAAAGGGAATGGAGGGAGTTACGGGAGAAGAGACAGAGAGAGTGGGAAGAGTTCAGGAAGGACCAGAGAAAGAAGGAACAGTGGAAGAAACTAGTAATACAGATGGCACTGCTAATAACCATAGCCAAGAGCTTGTAAAGCAAATTCGATCAACAATTATATTTGTATTACTAGATATAATTCTATTTGTAATTCTATTTACGATTCTTTAGTTACAAGTTAATGGCGTCGACAAATTGCGAGTTGATCTTGGTCCGGAAACAAAACTCCGATTTAATCAGAATTTTTTATTTTTTTATTCGGAAACGATACATATTTAGTTCGGGTGTATTAAAATAACCCAATAACTTCAAAATCTGAAGCCTTCTATTTTATTTTTATTTATTTTTTCCTCTCAATTGTTCTGCGTGCGAGACAATTGATGAGTAGTATATTTTAGCATCCGTTTCGTGCCTTCGTACGTAAAATTGAACCAGAAACAGCAGGAATCATCCGATTCGAACTTACTTAAGCGAGAGATTATTGTAAGAACCAGCGTGCCTTGTGCGAATTTATAACTGAAATTAACCAATATGCGGAAATTAAAACCGAACCCTATTAGAGGGGGGAAGGGGGTGTAACATAACTGTTACCATAATGCGGGAGTCAGTACGACACTGCACGAAAGGGTTACCGGACCGCACACGAGTCGGAACGGAATTCCCCGAGGGGACCCGAAGTTCCGAGCCACCGCCCGGTAGCGAGTCAGTCTGGGCTCGTTCGCCAGTGTAACCACACAAATTGTAAAGTGCTCTCGACACCCTGCAAGTAGCCTCACATCAAGGAATTCTGACGTAACTGCGATTCTACACACCCGAAATCCCCTTCGATTCCAGCGGGAATTTCCGACTTCAGGAGACCGGCTTTCCGCCACGGACCGGCTTCGCCTTCTGTAAGTGGCAATAAATGCCTTATTTATCAACAAAGGGGTCGTTTCAATGTGTTCACCCTTCTCTCAGCGTCCTTATTCCCATTTTTCCCTCCTCGGATAGCTTTCCCGCTACATATTCTAAAATAAAATCATCAAATATTGACGAAGACTAATAAAGACTAAGGTTAAAGATTATATTTCACAACGAAAATGGATACTTTCAAATAAAAATCACCAAGTACTGATGGAAACTTACTATTCAGAGTTATTTGAGGTTATTGATGATTCTTCTCAACGGAAGTTGGTATTTTTAAATAAAAATAAAGTTAGTCTTCATCAAGAACTGATGAAGACTAACTTAAGTTAGAGTTATTTGAAGTTATGATGATTCTTCTCAACGGAAATGGATATTCTAAAATAAAATCATCAAATGTTGATGAAGACTAACCAGTTAGTTTCACAACGGAAATTGATACTTTTAAATACTAGACTATTATGTGCGCGCGTTAACTTTTGTATTCATTTTTCTCATTTACTCAATTTTCGAATAACTATTTATTTCTTACAAGTTTTTGAGTACTCAAATTCTTGCTGAAATTATATTCTGACATAATGTATTCAGTGAATCCATGTAACTTAAAATTATTTCATTTACAATTACTATTATTACCAGTAAAGGGCGAGACACGATTTAAAGATTTAAAGTGCACGACTTGACCAACATAATAAATCCGGAAGCAAATATCAATGATAATTAATATAATTATAATATAATTATTAATATAAAAACGATACGTTATTACCATATTTATAAATAACGCATTAAAATATATTGATAAATTATTCAAATATATGCTTGCTTCACTTTTAAGTTATTTAATGTAATATTGTAAAAAAACTTAATTTTTGTACAATGTCATTTGCGGATACATTCACGGCCATTTTTGGGAATCAGGGCATCAAAGTACTACATCGCAAAATCATTAAAACATTAATACCTATAATTTTGAAGGTTACATTCCGATGTTGAGTAGGAAAATAACATTGTATCAGAATAAATTGCTAAATAATTAAAACATACGGACATAAATTTTTGAAAATTAATTCAAATATTCATTTGACGTACATCAATGCATCAAAAAAGATTGCGGAATCATTAAAACATTATTACCTATAATTTTAAAAATTATTTTCCGATCCGATACCTATTTAACAATATAAAAACCATTAAGCAATCACTTGCATTCAAACGTTTAAGTAATTAAAAAGACAACAACAGCTTACGAAAACACATGGCTGAATAATCAAAGAATAATCTAAACATAATTTTCAAATTGAATTCAGATACATGCCTCCCCTTTTTCACGGTTATTCCAGGGATAGCTTATGTAAGTCCCACTTCTGCATGTTTCAGCGAACTGAATTTTTAAAATTGAAACTTCGATAAATTAAAGCTTGGAATCTCCTCTTCAAAATGCGTCTAATAATATAATAAAATATTCACCTATTCTCCAATCGTAATGAAAAATGTGGAAGCATGCGTCGAATTCACACATTTTCTTAATAACGTGTGGAAAACAACAGCCGGAAGAATGCAGTCACTATTTGATTGTCAGATTTTGGTCGAAATTTCAAACTTTGATTTATAAAATCTTAACTTTTTCCATTCCCTTCTCTGAAGCATGCAGAAAGTTTAATTTTATAATCGAGAATTGTTCACAAATTTTTTTAATAATTTTATAATTGCAATACAGAGATATGTATTAAACACAAATAAGCTTTAATGATACAGATTATAGCAAATATGAAATCAAATAACCTTAATGTAAATAAACCACTTATGTAACTTCACAAAAAAAAAGTAAAACTCAAACTCTATGTATTTTAATATTGTGAAAAATAATGAGTCAGTAATTAATTAATCATTTTAAAACATAAAAATCAATGGAAAATTATTTTAGTTGAAGCATTCAAATAACTTTTGCTTTAGATTCGAATGAAAATTGTAATTAGTAATAACATTTCAAACTAATTTCCGAAAAATCAAAAACATATTTACATGTAATTTTGAAATCTGAATTTAGATACTCATTTCACAACATCACAAACATTGATGAAATTTTTTTATTTTAATGTCCACACTGGGAATCTGTCTACATAATTTATTTCTAAAATTAACAAACAATATCGGGAGACATATTCTTTTGATCAAGTATCACTCTATTAATAAGAGTAAGTAATACTAATTCCGAAGTATCCTATACAAATGAGCGGTCTATAATATTCAGTGTTTGTTAATAGAACTTTTATAACAATTATCATTACAAGACAACAATTTTTTTAATTTCAAGAACCTCTAAATATTAAACCAAAGTCATGCTAAGCATGGAAACAAATTTTCGAGGAAGATGAAACAAAATGATGATATCTCTGTAACCAGAAGAGTCGCAATCGATTTTTTTCATGAAAGGTAATTTCATATACAGGGTGTCCACGCCAGGGCTTACCGAAAATTATGCAATCCGTCTTACACGCGAATGCTATTCTTATGGCCGTGTACAGCGGGTTGCATACTTTTTGGTAAGCCCTGGCGTGGACACTCTGTAAATCCTCATTTAATAAAAATTAAAAAGAGAGAATTTCGTCAAATATTGAATCAATAATCTGTTTTGACTTTTTTCAGAAAAAATTTCAAAATTTTTCATGTGAATTTCTATAGCTTAAAAATGTATACTTTCGTCTCTGATAGCTCCAAATTTCAACAAAATTCAAGCATCGGTTCCGAAAATGTCGAGAATTCAAAAAAAAAAGAAGCCAAAAAAATGCAATATATATTTAGATATAATTTTGCAAATTGAATTCAGATAGTCATTTCGTAACATCAAAAACATTGACCGAAATTAAATAATTGGAATAGAGGTACTTCAAATGTAAATAAGCTTTTAATATACAAATTATATACAATATTTAATTATATAACCTTCAAGTCAGTTCAATCAATGTATGTTACTTAATTTTCAAAAATTAAATTTTAATCTCTATTTAATTGAATATCGTGAAAGAAATTAATAAGCTGATAATTAATAAATTATTTCACAAAATAAGAAGCTTTAAACTATAATTTTCACTCAAACATTCAAATAATTTTTACTTAATGTTTTTTTCGAAATTTTAAGTTTAATTCATGAAAAGTTGATCTATCAATAACCTTTTAAACTAATTCCAGAAAATGTAAGTTCTACTGAAATAAGTTAATAATTAATTAATCAGTTGACAAAATAAAAAGCATTGAATAATTATTTCCATTCGAAATTTTAAATAATTTTCACATCATATTCTTTTTCAAATTTAAAATTTTATTGCTACACATCCAATTTATTAATAACCTTTTAAAATAATTCAAAAAATTCAAATATTTGTGCATGTAATTTCAAAAATTCAATTCAGATACTTGTTTAACAACATCAAAAGCATTTAAAAATATTATATAATTGTAATGGAGATATTTCAAATGAAAGTCAAACTCTTATTATAAAAATAATACTCCACATTCAATTAATAACCTCAAAGTAAATAATCAATTAATGTTACTTCAATAAAAAACAATTGAAATTTAATCCTTATTCAATTTAAATTTGTTAACCAATTAATCGACTAACAGTTGATTAACTGTTTATAACATAAAAACATCTAACTATTGTTTTCATTAACATTTATATTTTTTTTTAATTTTATCTTATATTTATGAATATATTATTTATTAATAAGCTTTTCGAATAATTCCAGAAATTTTAAGTTTTGATATAATTAATTAATAATAATTTGTATACTGATAATAAAAAGGTAATAATAAAATAATGTTTAACATTATTTTCATTGAAATATCCAAATAATTTTCAATTGATATATTTTTTGAATTTTAAAATTGCATTTTTGACCATTTGAATCATGGAAAACCTTTTATACTAATTCCAGAAAAAAATTAAAACATATGTCCATATAACTTTGAAAATTGAATTCAGATAATCATTTCACAATATCGCAAATATTAAAAAAAAACTATATATTTGTAATGAAGGTATTTTTAATGTATTGTATTGTATTGTATATTTGAACTATCCCTTTTACGGGTTTGAGGGCCTCCGCTCCCTGTACATATGTTTACATTTCATCCTCAGTCTACCTTAACCGCTACTTATTTTCTAATGCATCGCCTTACATAATAACAATAATCTTAGTACTATTCTTCTTAAACTACAGAAAATGAGCGATCTTCCCGGGCTTCCGTTTTCTCTTACCATCAAATGCATTTTCATCGATTTAAAAATTTTAAATTTTTACAAGTTACTTTCCTTTACACAGGATTACCCGTTTGGCTCTGCCCTGATCTCTTGCTTTCTCTTATTTCTTCCATTTTTCTCATCCACATCACTTCCTGTCCATTACCATCCAAAATCCATCTTACACATTCATCTACACTCAACTGTCCATTTTTCTCTCCTGTACACCTCTCTACCACATGTGCCCATGACTCTACTTCGTATCCACATACTCTGCACAGATTGTCCTCTTCATCCATCCAATATCTACAAGCTCTCACTCCTTCCCCCATTCTAAACCGTATCACCCTATTCCATTTGTCTTCCTTTTTCATCCTTTGCAAATATTCTGGTTCCGTCACCCCTTTGACCATCATATACCATCTATTGTACTTGGAATCCATAATCTTTCTCCATCTCTCCTCTCCTCGTCTTACTAATAGCTCTAATTCAATGTCCTGCCAATCCAGAACTCCTTCCTGTATATCACAAACACTCCTCATTTTTTTCCTATCTTCCTCCCATTTCGAATTTCCCAAATTGCCTCTCGTCTCCTTGTTCCGAACTTCGTCGAAGCATACTTGTGCTATTCTGCTCCCCTCTCCCCTTTTCAGCTTCTCTTCAAACCTCCAGGCTCTCTTAATTTGTCTAGTTACCATTTTTTCCCTTCCTAGTTCTTCCCTTATCATGTATCCTGGGCAACTCCAACTAACCCCCATTACCCATCTCAGAAATCTCTCATGCATGCTTTCCACTTGCCTATGTTCCTTCCATCCCCAGACCTCCACTCCATAACACAACGCCGCCCAAACCAACGCATCAAACAACCAAACCGTCATTCTCCAATCGCCCTTGAACCTTCTCTTTCCTATACCCCATACTTGGCCCATTACTTTAGTCGCACTTTCGATTCTTTTCCTCACCTGCAAATCGTTTCCCCCTCCTGACTCAAACCAAAAACCTAGGTAACAGAACTCCTCCACACTTTCCACTGTTTGTCCGTTCATCTTCCAAACGCAACCTATTTTGGTCTTTCTATTTCTGAAGCACATCACCTTGGTCTTCCCTACGTTCACCGTTAGTTCTTTTGCTCCCACATACTCTTCGAAAATTCTTATCATTAGGTTCATCCCCTTCTCATCGTCTGCTAATAGAACTACGTCGTCCGCGTATGCTAGGCAGTATAGTTTGCTATTACACAGGATCGCCCCCCTTTCCCTTTCTCCTTTAGCTTCTCCTTCCTTCTCCTTTAGCTTTCTATTCACTGAGTCAAAAGTTGCTTTGAAATCTACAAACAAAGCGACTAATTTCCTCTTCTTAAAATGGTCAGAAAATATGAAGAAGTAGGAAAAGGGACGTTTCTTTACAAAGCAGCAGAAGAGGCTGCTGAAACACTCAGCCTTGACTTCAATATCTGGGGTGAGCAAAATGCATCAAATCTTATCCATCTTGAATACTCACTCCTGAAGGCCCGGATTAAGAAAGCACAGGAGAAAAACTTCCGCGAAGAGCTCCTCGACAAGAAGATGCACGGCATCTTCCACAGAAATGTGGAAGATCAGTCGATGTCGTATGAGCTGACGTTCGCTTTCCATAGATCACCCGGATTGAAGTCGGGCACAGAGGGCTTCATTTTGGCATGTCGAGACGGTGTCATTTCCACTCTAGCATACCGTCGCCACATTTTGAGCCAAGATATTCCCGATGATAGCTGCAGAGCGTGTCATGCACACCCCAAGAATCTAGGACACATACTATCTAGTTGTCCAACTCATGCGGGATCGACCTACATCGAAAGACACAATGCGGCACTAAGAGTGCTTTATTACAATATCTGTCACTCTTACGGAATTTGCCCAAATACCGCTCCGCTAAACGCTCCTAGGGAAATAGAGTCAATTTTCGAAAATGAGAAGTGCCGTATATACTGGAACTTCATATTCTCGACAATTGTTTCTGTTGCGCACTCGAGGCCTGACATAGTTCTTCTTGACTTCGAGAAACGAACCATGTTCGTTATCGAATTTTCGGCACCGACTGACAAAAACGTCACAGCTAGGAAAAAGAAAAGAAAGAGAGGTATAAAGACCTTAAAAGGGAGTTGCGACGGTTATACCCGGAATATTCTGTTAAGCTAATCGTCGTCATCATCGGCGCTCTTGGAGGTGCCAAGTTTTCACTTGTTAATAGCCTGAAAAGCATCCCTGCGTGTCAACAAAATGCTGAGACACTTGCAGGGAGAATGCAGAAGGCGGTCGTCCTTGGGTCGCCCCGTGTCCTCAGGGTGCACGAGACTTTCGCCGGATCATCGTATTGAATTCGCGCGAACTGTAACCACCCATCTCACTGTCGTGAGACGTGGTTACGGCCGAAATTTTACCAGGATTTCGCTGGGAGCGGGTGCAATTTTTCAGATTAGCACCCGCTCTCGGCGAAATCCTGCGGTTGTCCTTATGATAAACTTTTAACTATAATATATATGAGATAATCATTTCACAACATCACAAACATTGCCAGAAATTACATAATTGGAATAGAGGTACTTTATATGCAAATAAGCTTTTAATATACAAATTGTAGCTAATATTCAATTACATAACCCTAAATTGAATAATTAATTCGTGTACTTAATGTGAAAAAATTAAAATTTAATCTTTATGTAGTTTAATATTGTCAAAAAAATTAATCAGCTAATAATCATTTATCTGTACAAAAAATAAGAATCATTAAACTACAGCTTTCATTAAAACATTCAAATAATTTTTACTTTACATTTTTTTTAATTTTAACTTTCATTTCTAAAAATTTGATTGATTCGTGACCTTTCAAACTATTTTCAGGAAATATAAGTTCTAATAGAATCAGTTAATAATCAATTAATCAGTTCATAACATAAAAAGCATTGCACAATTATTTTCATTGAAACAATCAAATAATTTTTACATTATATTCTCCTTTAAATTTAAAATTGCATTTCTATACTTTTAATTTAATTATTAATAATCTATTAAACTAATTTTAAAAAAATTAAAATATATGTACATATCATTTTGAAAAATGAAGTCAGATATAGTCATTTCACAACGTCACAGACGTTTAAGAAGATGATATAATTGCTATAGAGGTATTTTAAAGAAAGCATAAACTTTCATTGCACAAATAATAGCCCATATTCAATTATATAACCATAAAGTAAATAACCAATTTATGTTACTTAACTGAAAATTAATTCCAGAAAACTTAAGTCTTAATAGAATCAGTCAATAAATAATTAATAAGTTCACAACATGAAGCAATTAAAATTCATTTATCATGTAATTAAAAATTGTTATAAAAAATAATCAGCTAATAATTAATTTATGACATGAAAAACATAACTCTATAATTTTCTTTCAAACATTTCAATAATTTTTATTCTACATTTTAACGGAATTTGCAATATCATTTCTGAAAATTTAATATATTAGTAACCTTCCATACCAATTTCAGAAAAAAATAAAAACATATTCACGTATAATTTCGAAAATTGAACGCGGACACTCGTTTCACAACATTAGAATCATTAAAAAAATTATGTAATTGAAACGTATTTATTTCAAATATAAATAAACTTTTACAATGCAAATTATACCCAGTATTCAATTACATAACCTGAATGTGAATGATCAATTTATGTTTCTGAATCTGAAACAATTTAAATTCGATCTTGATGTAATTCAATATTGTGGTTAAAATCAGTCAGCTGATAATTAATTAAAGAGTTTGCAACATAAAAGCCCTCAAACAATTATTTTCATTGAAATATTAAATTAATTTTTAATTCATATTTTTAAGATTTTCAATTGAATGACTTGAGATTTGAAAGATTAATAACCTTTTATACAAATTTTATAAAAAAATTAAAACATATGTACATATAATTGCTGAAAATTGACTGCAGACAATCGTTTCAGATCATCGCAATCATTTAAAAAAATTATATAATTATAATGGAAGTTAGATTAATGAAGATGTTTAAGCGATGTTGTTTGTCTGAGTGTTGTAAATTTAATAATATAATATATAGGTTGTTTATGACATACTTCAGAGCAAATAAAGGAGATTCGTTGTTAAGTCCTTTATTCCATATTTACAGCTGCCAACGTTTCAAAAACTGATGTTTTCCTCATCAGGACAATTAAAGATTTTTTGATAAATTTCGAAGTATCCTCAACATCTTAAATTTACAGCACATAATTTTTTATAGAATTATAAAATTACACAAGTGGATAGAGTCTCAGCACAAGCCATTAATAAATCACAAACATTTATCAAATCTAATAAACAATTACTAATAACTCATGCAGATAAAAGTAACATTACAGTAATACTTAAAATGGAATCTTATATTTAAAAAATGCAAGAATTATTAAATGATACTACAACTTATGAAAAATTAAATGAAAACCCTGAAAAAGAATTAAAAAATAAAACATTTAAATTGTTAAATTCCTGGTGAATTAATGGATATTTAGGTGAAGAATTATTACGCAAAGATATTTTAGTTCGTGATACTAACATTCCTAGAATTTATGGGTTACCTAAAGTTCATAAACAAAATTGTCCACTTCGACCTGTAGTTTCATTAATAAACTCACCTACTTATAAAATGGCTAATATTTTTAATAACATTCTTAAAGAAGCATTAATAGTACCAAAATCTCAAGTGAAAAATTCTTTTGAATTTAAAAATAAAATAATTGATAAAACAATTCCATCTGATCATATCATGGTTTCTTTACATGTTTCTTCATTATTTACAAATGTGCCAATTGATTTAGTTATCAATAGTATTTTAAGTAGATGGATTTATATAAAAAACTACACAGATTTACCTATTGATAAATTTGAAGAAGGAATAAAATTTTTAATGGAATAAACAGTATTTAAATTTAATAACAATTTTTACAGACAAATATTTGGAACACCTATGGGTTCTCCTATTTCTCCAACATTAGCTGATTTAGTTATGCAAGACTAAGAATCAAATGTCATACAAAATTTAAATTTCTCGTTACACACATATTTCAGATACGTGGATGATACTTGTATTATATTACCGAAAGATAAATGACTTTGCGTTATAAATCAATTTAATTCTTATCATCCAAGACTTAAATTTACAAATGAAATTGAAAGTTATAATTCGATTCCTTTTTTAAATGCTAAAGTTATAAAAACTGATTCAGGTAATATTATCACAGATTGGTATCGTAAAAATACTTATTCTGGTAGATATTTAAATTTTCTTTCTAACCATCCAATACAACATAAAGTTACTATAGTAAAAAATCGTATAGACACAGCACTAAAATTATCAGATGTAAAATTTCACAGTTCAAATATTGAATTTATTAAAAAAACTTCACATTTAAATAATTACCCAGCAGAATATGTCCAAACGCATATTAATAATAAAATTAGAACAATTACAGATTCTTTATCCAACCAAACCAATATAAATTTAGTTAGAAATTAAAAATTTAAATCAATAGTATCAATTCCTTATCGTGGAAAGTTATCTTTTGAAATTAAAAGAATTTTAAAAGATTTTAATATTACAACTAATTTCAGAATTGACTCTAAACTTGATAAAATCATCAAATTAGGAAAAGATTCACAAGATAATTTACAACTCACTGATGTAGTATATCAAATTCAATGTTTGAATTGTGAAAAACGTTATGTAGGTCAAACTAGTAGATTACTTGCTACAAGAATTAAAGAACATCATAATAATTTTAGAGAAAATCCAAAAAACCATAAAGACACAGCAAAACATCAGGTTGTAACTGGACATTTCTTTGATTGGGATAATGTTACAGTTTTACATCATGAACCTAATGAATTTAAAAGACTAATAGCAGAAATGTTTTTTATTAAGAAAAACAGTAATAATTGCTTGAATGTAATTTCAGATCTTAATAATTACAGTCCAATATATAATATAATTTTAAATTCTTCAATTTTAAAAATTAAAACATTATAATTAAAAAAAAATTATTTGAATTATTAAAATTGCAAATTGATGAATTTTTTAATGCAAAAAAATTTATTTCACATTATTGTATGCATAATTAATTAATCATCAATAGTAATTTTTTAAATTTCAAAACAATTTTCAAGTTTTGTTAACAATGTTTAATTTTTTATCTCTTACATTTAATTTAGTAATTATATTTATCTAGAAACTATAGCACCTTATCATATAAATTGATGATACATAATTGCTAGTTCTGTCATTGTTAAGGTTTCTCTTTTTCTCCTTCTCAAATTCTCTTCGTAAAAATGGAGCAAAACGTTCGTTATGTTTCCGATTTCCATACAACAAAATGGACAAAATTATTACTTTGCGATCTTAAATTCAGCACACCAAAAACAATTTAACAACATTAATGACATGGAAACAAGATTTTAACTATAAAATGAACAGTTTGAAGGTGAATATTTCAATCGCAATTTTTTAACCTTAAAAAAATTTTTTTTCTTAAATGATATTAATTGAAACCCAAATTATTTAATTATTTATATAGTGATGAAGGATGAGAAATAGACACCTATGAAAAAACTTAAGATGTTGAGGATACTTCGAAATTTTACAAAAAATCATTGATTGTCCTGATGAGGAAAACATCAGTTTTCGAAACGTTGGCAACTGTAAATATGGAATAAAGGACTTAAAACGAACCCATTTCTTTGGTCTGAAGTATGTCATCAACAACCTATATATTATTTTATATAATGGAAGTACTAAAGAAAAATTATCATAAAAATTATAGCCAAGATTCAATCACATAACCTTAAAGTGAATAATCAATTTATTTTACCTAATTAAAATCAATCATTATGTAATTCAATATTGTGAAAAAATTTAATCAGCGAATAATTAATTAATCAGTTTAGAGCATGAAATGTATCAAATAATTATTTTCATTGAAGCATTCAAATAATTTTTACTTTATATTGTTATAAAAATTTGAATTATTAATAATCTTTCAACCTAATTGAAGGAAAAATGAAATCATATGTACATATAATTTTGAAAATTGAATTCAGGTAATGATTTCTCAAACTCAGAAACAATTTGACATGTATGTAAATGGAATAAGGCTATTTCAAATACAAATCAATTTTTATTATACAAATTTTAGCCAGCAATATTCAATTACATAATCTCAAAATAAATAATCAATTTATGTTACTTAATTAAAGAATTTTAAACTTCAATCGTTATGTATTTTAATGTTATGAACAAAATTAATCAGCTAATACTCCATTAATCAGTTCACACATAAAAAGCATGAAAAAATTATTTTTATTTTTATTTTAAAATAATTTTCACTTTACAGATATTTTTTTGAAACGTTGACTTTTCTTTTATTAAATTTTATTTCTTAATAATCTTTCAACTCATTCTAGAGAATCTCATTTCAAACAGAATCAGTTCTTCTTTATTTGTTTATACTCTCTCCCTTTTATGGGTTTGAAAATCTTTACATAGCCATTACATGTATTCTTACAAACAAGCCTCATACTATCTTATTAACTATTTTCTACATATTGCCTTACATTACTATTCTTATTTCTAAACGGTTGCAACTTTGCCGTGGGCTTCCGTTTCCTCTTAACATTATCAATCTCATAATTTGACTCTAATCCGCAACTCTACTTCGTAATTCTCCTTCTTTAAGAGTCATTTTTGGCTTTTTCCTACCCTGTGGAACCAGCTCTCTCTCTCTCTCAGCTCTTCCAGCTTCTTCATCCATTCCTCTCCCTGACCATTTCCATTCAGAATCCATTTCATTCTCTCTTCTATGCTCTCCCCTCCCCTTCGTCACCTGTACACCTCTCTAAAACATGCACCCACGTTTCCTGCTCATACTTACATACTCTGCACACATTCTCTTCGTCATTCATTCAGTACGTACATGCTCTAACACCCTCTCCCATTCTGAATCTTATCACTCTGTTCCATTTGCTCTCCTTTTTAATCTCTTGAAGGTACTCTGGTTCCCCCTGCCTCTCCACCATTTTATACCAGCTGTTGTACCTTGAATCAACGATTTTTTCCCATCCTTCCTCTTCTTGCCCTGCCTTAATATCTTCCTCTATCTCCTCCCACTCTCTACCCCTAACTAGCATACCCCACTCAAACATCATTACATGCCTCTCATCCTCCCATTTTGAACGCCCCACGTTGCCCCTCCTCTCTTTATCCATAACCTCCCGGGCACACGCTTATGCAATTTTGCTTCCTTCTGCCCTTCTCAGTTTCTCTTCGAAGTTCCGGGCACTTTTCGCTTGCCTCACCACCATTTTTTCTCGACCTATTTCTTCCCTTCAGCATATAACCTGGGCAGCTCCAACTCACTCTCATAACCCACCTCAAAAATCTCTCCTGCAAACTTCCCACTATCTTATGTTCTTTCCATCCCCAAATTTACACTCCATAGCTTAACACTGACCACACTAAGACATCAAAAACCATACTCTCATCTTCTAGTCGTCCTTAAACCTTCTTTTTCCTATACCCCATACTTATCCCATTACTTTACTCGCATATTCTAATCTCTTTCTCACATGCAACTCGCTTCCTCCTCTCATTTCGAAACAAAATCATATGTAGCAAAACTCATACACCAACTCTACCACCACACTGTTTATCTTCCATTCATACTCTAATCTTCCCCTTTTATTTCTGTAACACATCATGCTAGTCTTGTTCACATTCACCGTTAAACCCTTTTCTCTCACATATTCTTCGACACTCTTATCAACAGATTCATACCTCTTTCATCATCCGCTACTAGCACGACATCATCTGCATATGCTAGTGAGTACACTTTGCGTGTTCCCAGCGTTGCACAGTGGGGCGAATTGGAAAAACGATGTTCAAAATAATCTGTAGCTCGCAATTCTTCATCGATTTTCAACTTTTTTTTTTCAAAAAATTCAGCATAAAATTCTGAAGAAACATGTCGAGGCCGATTTTCGAATTTTTTTTTTATAATTCATATAGAACTGCAAACATCGAAAAAAATGTTGATTTACAAATTTTTTTTTTTTTAATTCTCTGTACAAATTTTTTTTAGTGACATCAGGCCTCAGGTTTGATGCGCAAGGGTCAGTGAAAGAAGAAAATTTGTTGTTATGTCAAGTAATTTGTTATAAACAAATATTTGCAACAAATAGCCAGTATGATGGATTATGTTTTTGTGAAGTATATTTATGCATCGAAATCGCTCGTTCTGAGCAACGAGGTGACACGTGATCATGAAAATGTAATGTCCGATATCATTTGTTAACTTTAACAACAAATAATATAAACAAATGCATGATTTGAACAGTTTTAGGCAGAAACAAACCGTATTTTCTTCCGATTGTCCTCGAATCTCATTGCCAGTGATACACATTGATGTATTATTGTCACCAAAAATAATTTGTTCAATTTATCAACAATTATTATGAACAAATGCATGAACTGAACAGTTTTAGGCAGAAACAAACCGAATTTTCTCCCGATTGCCCTCGAATCTCATTGCCTGTGATACACATTGATGTATTTTTGTCATCTGAAATAATTTGTTGATATTATCAACAATTATTATAAACAAATGCATGATCTAAACAGTTTTAGGCAGAAACAAACCGAATTTTCTTTCGATTATCTTCGAATCTCATTGCCTGTGATGCAAATTGATATATTTTTGTCATCCGATATCATTTTTTAACTTTATCAACAAACAGTATGAACAATTGCATGATTTTAATAGTTTTAGGCAGAAACGAACCGTATTTTCTTCCGATTGCCTTCAAATCTCATTGCCTGCGATGCTCATTGATATTTTTTTGACTCAAAATATCATTCAACATTTTTATGAACGAATCATTTGAACAAATTCCTATTATGGACATTTCATAATTCCAGTCCTCATTTCAAGAACGATTTATTCTAGAATCAAGAGCTGAAGAGCTTCAGGATGAAAATCACTATCTATATATCTCCAGCTTCCTCTTAGATGTGACAAGTATGCATGATTTGTTGATTCATATTTACATTATTCTTTGATAAAGTTAACGGGTTATATCATTTAATAAGACTTGAAGACTGATCAGAAAAAAATTCGGTTCGTTTTTACCATAAACTGTTCAAATCAGGCATTTACTTATATTATTTGTTGATCAATTCAACAAATTATATCAGATAACAAAAATATATCAATGTGCATCACAGGCAATGAGATTCGAAGACAATCGGAAGAAAATTCGGTTTGTTTCTGTCTAAAACTGTTCAGATCATGCAATAATTGTTGATCAATTTAACACATTTTTTCAGATGACAAAAATACATCAATGTGTATCACAGTCAATGAGATTCGAGGGCAATAGGAAGAAAATTCGGTTTGTTTCTGCCTAAAACTGTTCGGATCATGCATTTGTTTATATTATTTGTTGATAAATTGAAAAAATGATATCGGATGACAAAAATATATCAATGTGCATCACAGGCAATGAGATTCGAAGATAATTGAAAGGAAATTCGGTTCGATTCTGCCTAAAACTATTCAAATCATGCATTTCTTTATATTATTTGTTGATAAATTGAAAAAATGATATCGAATGACAAAAATATATCAATGTGCATCACAGGCAATCAGTTTTTCATCAGATCGTTTTTCCATTTCGCCCCACTGTGGACCGTTAGCATCAACTCCCCTGCACCTGTCTGCTCCCTTCCCCATCCGTCACTTTCTATTACAACCCCAAACTTTAAAAAACTTACTCAAAACTCACCCACGGTGCGTCTGAACCAACTTTAATTGAAAGGTCTTTGCATATGAGATTTTCCTATTGGTTATAGTTGTCTGACATCGTACGAACATTTTAAGACCAAAACCAAAAAATTCGCGGCGGCGCATTTTGAAAAAAGTTTATTTTTTTATTTTTTTGTAAAGCAAAACGAAATTTTTTTGTTATAAAATGTGATAATTTGCATTTAAGTTTCAAGAATAATATAAATTATATATTTTGGAACCGAGGGGATCTATAAAGGATACTTATTCTTCAGAAATTATTTTCAAGGTAATTTTGATCTATGTTAAGGAACATTCTTAACGATTCTCTTAAGGCGGGCTTACACCAAGCGAGCATCGTTCGCGAGCATTCTCGAACAGGAGGCTTGCTCGGTGTAGACGCTTACGCGCACCAAACAGTGTTCTCAAACGCTGTTCGCAAACGTTCGTTCGTGCTCGTCCGTGTTCGGTCACTTGTCGAGATCAAATAATTTCCTCTGTTTTGAAATAAAAAGCCGATAAAAGTAAGAAAAGTTGCATGGCTCTTTCACAGCGTGCTGGCAAACCTCTGCGAATCTCCGTCAGCCCCCAGAATGAAAAAGTAGATAAGAAATCAATCATTTCTATCACTGACATGTAGAAAATTCAGACGAGCTTCAACCTGCCTCAAAATACAACTATTGGAATCGCATCAATGATTCATGTAGCAAGTGCTAATAGAAAAGCAATTTCACGTAATTTAAGAAAAGAACATTCTGCTGGTATTCACTGCTCAGACAATTCTTTTGAAGTGAAGTTGTTCCATTTCAAAATTGTTGAGACCAACAATGCCTCAGATGCTAAACAAAATGTTGTTTATTGCAATAATTTAGACGGCTTAATTGGGTATGTCAAAGAAAAGCGTCAAGTTTCTCAAGTGCACTTGAAATTTGGCATCGATGGTGGTGGAGATTTCCTATAGTTTTGCTTGTCAGTACAATCAACTGAAGATGACTTGGATTTTGATTGTGTTCGCCATAAATACAAACAAGGTGTTGCCTCTAAAAGATTTCGAGATTCTGGGGTGAACAGGCTTTTCATTCGTGGTCTAGCACAGTCTACTCAAGGAAACTACGAAAATGTGTCTCAGTTATGGTCTGCAATTAATATAAATAAGTTTGAGGGTACCATTGTAACTGATTTGAAGCTTGCAAATATCATGACTGGTATAATGTGTCATAGTAGTTCTTTTCCTTGCACGTGGTGTGTTGGAGAAAAAAATCATCTTATCGAACGTGCTGATTTTCGCACCATTGTCAACATATTAAAGAACTACTTTAATTAGCGTGATGCAGGATGAGACAAAAAATCGGCTAAGAATTACATGAACTGCGTACATGCACCAGTTTTCAAAGGAAACTCTGATACACTTATTTTAGATATCATTCCACTCCCTGAACTTCATTTGATGCTGGGTGTGGTTAACACTGTGTTCAAGCACATGCTTGCGGTCTTTGAGGAAGAAACCTTAGCATGGGCGAAATCTTGTCACGTTGAACGCGAGGTAACCAATGGTGGCACAGGATTCAATGGCAATTCCTGCAAAAGGTTATTGGATAAACTGGATATTTTGCGCTCGAAATGTCCTATCGGCTGTTTGAAGTTTGTCAGAGTTCTCAATGATTTCCGATCAATTGTGAAAGCTTGTTTCGGTAAACTTCTCGATCCAGACTTCAAAAAATACATCGATAACTTAAAAAAAAGTTACTTGGATTTGGGTATTTCGGTAACACCTAAAATTCATGCAGTGTTTTATCACGTCGAAGATTTTTGCTCGTCGAATCAGAATGCATTAGGCTTCTACAATGAGCAAGCAATGGAATCCGTCCACTTTGATTTCAAAACTGTTTGGAATAAATATAAGGTACATGTAAATCATCCACAATACTCTAGACACTTACTTAATGCTGTCTGTGAATATAATGGTCTTCACGTTTAAATTAGAGATGTTTAATTTTCGTTTATATGAATGTCACAACCAGTTACAGGATTATATGTATATTTCAAATTTTACCTCATGTTTGATTGTTAATTATTTAATACTATAATAAATAATATTCTTATTAATTGATATTCACTTATTGGCTTTCCTTAAAGAAATGATATTGCGTTAAATACACATTACTTACGAAAATAGAATTTATCGAAAATCTGCAGTTTTGAATTTGGTCTTGAAATTTTCAAAGAAATTTTGGTTTTAGATATTGTTGCTTTACAATAAAACTTCTTGAGTTGCAAAATAAACTATATACATAGATATATGAGAAATAAATTTAAATGCACGTTATCACGTTTTAGGAGCAAAATTTTTCCTGTTTTCTTAAAAATAAAATAAAATACAACTTTTTTTAAAATGCGCCCCCGCGATTTTTTTGGTTTTGGTCTTAAAATATTCATAGGATGTCAGAAAACTATAACCATTAGAAAAATCTCATATGCAAAGACCTTTCAATTAAAGTTGGTTCGGACGCACCGTGCACCTTCTTATCCTGACTTCTTTTGGCAATGTGCGGCCACCTCTACTCCTTCTCCCTTCACACCTTTCGAACTCCTACCCTCTCCCAAAAATCCCAGTATCTCGCCGAAACGAACCTAACCTCAAAATCAACTCTCGTCAATTTTTATCTTTTTAGAATAAATTCGCACTTTCTACCGCTCCCTTCATTCACACATACACCTTCACCCCAATCCCCTTACTCACCACACCCTCACCGTACTCACTCAACTTTTCACTTCTCCCCTGCCAACAAATGATCGCATTGACTGATTGAAACATTCAAATAATTTTTACATTGTATATATTTTTTCGTTTGAAATTGCATTTAATTTATTAATGACCTTCAAAACTTATTCCAGAGAAAATTAAAATATATGTATATATTGATTATTCATTTAACAACATAAAAAGCAATAAACAGTTATTTTCATTGAAATATTCGAATAATTGTGACTTCATATTTTTCTGACAATTTAAATTGATAATCATTTTTTTAACTAATTCCATAGAAAAGTGAGATATATGTACAAATAATATGGAAAGCATAATTGAGGTACTTATTTCACAACATCACTAAAATTTTACAAAAATTATACAATTGGAAAAGAGGTACTTTGGACATGAATATTCTTTTATCATAAAAATTATAGCTTAGATTCAATCACATAGCCTTGAACTAAATAATCACTTTATTTACCAAAGATATAATATCTTCAATAACAACTAATATTGAAAGTTATAGTAAAAATGAATAAATCGAAAGAATGATCGGCGATCGATAAAATGAGATATCTACTTTTCCACTTCTGTTGGTTTTATATAGGAAGGAGAATTATTATTCAATAAATAAAGAATTTAATATAGCTTAATTGTTGGTGAATTTGTTAATATATTTAAAATTTATTTCACTAATTTTTGGTGACCTCTATATAAAATTAAATTCAACAGAAGTATAAAAGTGGATTTCTTATTTTATCGATCACCAATAATAAGGAGATTTTGCATAGCGTTCCGTAGCTTGTGGTATAAACACTTAAGTCACGTGTTGACGTTACTGCGCATGCTCTGTGAATTTCTTGTGGTAAATGCTAAACTTGTGATCAACGCTAAAGTCACGTGTTGACGTTACTGCGCATGCTCTGTGAATTTCTTGTGGTAAATGCTAAACTTGTGATCAACGCTAAAGTCACGTGTTGACGTTACTGCGCATGCTCTGCGAGTTTAGCGTTACTTTTTCCGCTATCAGACGTTCGTTAGCGTATCATTTATTACAAAATGGCGACTATCATGATCTGGAATAATCCAGGTTACCTGTTTTTATATGAAGGAAAAATCACTAAGTACTGATGGAGACTAACTAGTTAGAGTTATTTGAGGTTATTGATGATTCTTCTCAACGGAAATGGGCATTTTAAAATAAAAATCAAGGTAGTCTTCATCAAGTACTGATGAAGACTAACTGGTTAGTGTAAACTAGTTAGTAATAATCTCTAAGTAATGATGAAGACTAACTAGTTGGAGTTATTTCAGGTCAGGGAAGATTTTTCTCAAAAAAAATTAATATTTTTCAATAAAAATCTTCAAATATTGCTGAAGACTAACCAGTTAGAGTATTCTGAGGTTATGTTTGGTGTTTATCGATTGGACATGGACATTTTTGAATGAATACTATTAAGTATTGATCAAGACTCACTGAGTAGATTGATTTGAGGTTATGATGGGTGTTTCTCAACGGAAATAAATATTTTCAAGTGAAAATTATCAAGTTCTGAGGAAGACTAACCAGTTAGAGTATTTTGAGGTTATGTCTAGTCCTTCTCAAGGGAAATGGATACTTTTAAATAAAAATTATCAAGTACTGATGAAGACTAACTAGTTAGAGTTATTTGAGGTTATTTATGATTTTTATCAACGGAAATGGATAGAGAAATAGACTAGTGAGAATTCCGATATTAATTATTAGTAGCAAACAACCAGTTCAGATTAAAATCATTACATTCCATAATAAGAAATAGACTGGGGTAGAGCTCTTTCGGATGAGTGATATTGGTTTTTACCGCATAATTCCTAAGTCCTTCGCTAGCTCAGTGGACTAAGCGTTGGACCGCGAACTCGATGCGCGCTGGTTCGCGTCCCTATAGATGCGGGTTTTCAGTGTTATTTCATACGTTAGCGGTATGATTAGAATAATATGTATGTACAAAATATTCTTGTTATAAAATAAGTAGGCATGTTTAAAATATGAAAATGAGAAAGTCAGGAAGGGAGATAGCCTTAGGAATAGAAAGAAATACAAACTACTAGCAAGAAAGATAGAATTAGTGATGGAAAGGAGTACTATTTATTGCGTAGAGATAGACTAAGAGATATAAAAAGATAGATATTACCAGAAATAAGGATAGACTGAGGGATAGAAGGAGATAGATATTACCAGACACAAGGATAGACTGAGGGATGGAAAGAGAAAGATAATACCAAACAGACTGAGGGATAGGAAGAGACAGATATCATCGGATACAGGGATACAATGATAGATTGATCGCAGAGATACCGTTTTGGGGATACAAAATGGATACTTGGAAGATATAGAAAAGTTCTATCTTTTTATATCTCCAAACTTCTATCTCTTTCCATATTTGTACATCCAGCCGGGTTGTGAAAAATCACCCATAACCTCAAATAACTCTAACCAGCTAGTCATCATGTGACATTTTTCTGTAATTAATATCAATTTTGTCCTTTTTTATTTTGGTTTACTTTAATTTTTAGATTTCAAGGATCAACACTTTTTCGAAAAAATATTTAATAAACCAATTTAGAAAAAAATGGTTGAAAACGCGACTCAGAATACCAAAAGAAAACCAAGGGTCAGAAATCGAAGAAGTTGTTTAGAGTAAGTTGATAATTTCAATTTCATAAAATTTCGTCAATGATCAAAGTCACAATTTGAAATTTAATCTATAGGATTTCTTACGAAGCATAAAAAATTTTATCTGTAAGAAATCATGTAACGCTGAGTGTAATTGTAGACCTTTTTGTACGGTTGGTGTTAGTACAATGTTTACAGTAGTTGATACAATAGAGATAAATTCTATCTACTTTTCAAGCTTTTTAGAACAGTTCTATATATAAAATACTCCCTTTGTTATGTCTGCAGTCATCACAGATGGTCACCTATTCACTAATTTTAAAATTTGTCAACTTTTCCACCTATTTTGGAAATTAAAACTTCTTTGCCTTTTTCAGGGATCACAGGCTTTCCCATTTTTTATCGGATTATTAAAAAATTTCTCCTCTTCCTTTTAACAGGATGTCTACCGTACCTAGAAAATTGATATTTTAGTTGAAAATTAATTAATTTTTTATCAAAAAAATTCTTGGTAGGAAAGTTACAGTTACTAGATAAAATACCTTTAAGTTACCTAAAAAGTTACTTTTTGCACTTCCTTAATTTTATAATTTAAAAATCAAAATAATTAAGATGACAATTCATAAAAACTTAATTTAAAAAGAAACAGGAATTAGTTGAAGTAGGATTTTTCACTCACATTTTTTAACCAAACAGTTGTATTTTTAACCAAAAAAATATGCAATTTTTTTACCGGAAGAAATGAATTTTCAAGCCAAAAGGGCTAATTTTCAACAAAAAAGTTACTTTTTAACCAAATTTGGACTTTCTACCAAAACAGTAAAATTTTTTTTAAATCCTTGAATTTTCAACCAAATTTGGACATTCTACAAAATTAGTTAAACATTGAACAAAATACAAGAATTTTAAACCAAACGGTTGAATCTTCATACCGAGTATATTAATTTACAACAAAAAAGTTCATTTTCAACCGAAAAATTGAATTTTCTATCATTTTCAAACCAAAAAGACGAATTTTCAACTAAAAAGTTAAATTTCCGACAAAAAAAAATTCATTTTCAACCAAATATGTTTGTTGCATTTTCTAATAAAATATTTTAATTTTCCGCCCCCCCCCCTCCCCCATAAGAAAACGAATTTGAAACAAAATAGTACAATTTTCAACCAGGTCGTTAAATTTTCAACGAGAAAATAAAAATTTTCAAACAAAAAGAAAAATAGCTGAACCCTCGACAGAATTTTTTTTACCAAAAGAAATGAGTTTCCTAACCAAAAGAAACAAAAATGTTTGTTATTTTTCAACAAAATAGCTGAATGTTCTAACAAAATAGTTAAATTGAACGAAAAAAGACGAATTTTCCACAAAGTAGCTGAATCCTCAACCAAACCAAGTAAATTTTATACTAAAATAGTTGAATTTTTAACAAAAAAATTGCATTTTTCTAACGAAAAAAGATAAATTTTGAAATGGAAATGCCAAACTTTGAACAGTTGCATTTCCAAACTGAAAATATAAATTTTTGATACAAAAGTTACTTTTCAACCAAATAAAATAATTTAATTTTTTACAAAATACATGAATTTTCAACTTGAAAAAATTAATTCTGAATAAAAAACATAGTAGTTGATAGTATTTCAACCAAAAAAAAAGTTATTTGAAATCAAAAATAGTTAAATTCAACAAAAAAAAATTTAACCAATATAAGTTAGATTTATTCACTAAAAGAGATCAATTGCGAAACGAAGAAGTGTGTTTTTAAACAAGGAAGAAAAAATGTCTACTTGCATTTTTAAGCCAAAAATACTTTCAGTGAAATTAAATAGTTGCATTTTTTTACAAAATACATGAATTTTCAACCAAAATGGGTGAATTCTCAACGAAAAATATAATAGCTGATATTATTTTAACCGAAGAAGATTTTTATTTAAAATCAATCACAGTTGGATTCAACCAAAAAAGACGAATTTTCAAGAAAATAGCTGAATCTTCAACCAAAAGAGATTAATTTTCTACCTATAACTAGCCCATAAACCTTTCCTAATAGAAGATAATATACAAAAAACACAAAATAACTGAAATTAAAGTTCCAAGGTACTGCAAAAATCGTAAATAAGTTACGTTACAAGTTACTTTGTCAAATAATGACAAAGATACTTTGAAAGTTACGAATAACGTAACTTTTCAGTAACTTAGTCACTTGTAACAAATTACTACCCAACCCTGATTTTGTTGATAATAATTCGTCTGTTTTGGTGAAAACGTCCTTTTTTTAAATGAAACTTATCTTTTTAGTTGAAAATTCACGTGCATTGTTGAAAAATTGTCTTTTTGGGAGAAAGTGGTTTTGTTTGATTTAAAATTCCACTATTTGGTCGGTGATTTAACTAATTTGTTGAAAACTATTATATATTGGTTGAAAATTCATGTATTTTGTTGATGATACGGCTCTTTTGGTTGAAACGTAATCTTTGTAATTCAAAATTCATTTCTTTGGCAGAAAATTTATCTTTTTGATTGAAAGTTCCACTGTATGGTTAAGGGTTCAAATATTTGGTCTCGCATGAAATTTGTTATATTAAGTCGAAAGTAAAACAGAGGAAAGTAAAGACAGAAACTTCATTCGGTGACTTGTTGTTCAGGTCCATACAACAGAAGCGAGAAGTGTGGAAAGAAATCCTAAGGCGACTTTTTGATCTAACCTTTTTTCTTGCTGGAAGAGGTTTGGATTTCCAAGGAGACAGGTTGCGGATAAGGGAACGCCTCCCCGATATGGGTGATACAGGAGAAATCAAATACCCGGGGTGGACAAAAACCAGCTAGGGGAAGGAACCCCGAACAAGAAACCAGTTATGAGCGGGTACGACAAAAACACAATACCCCAAGGAAGTAGAAATCTCCCCGTCTGTTTCGATCGGGTGCAAGCCCCGGTGGCCGGTGCCGGTTCCATGGATTTTGCGCGAAACAATGGTACTTTGACAGGAGCGCCTGCGAGGAGCCGGGTGGTCCTTTGGACGTGACGGAGGAGGTGGAAGCATCAATGAATAAGATGGATATCGCAGAAATGGATGCCAAACTCACAGAGACGTACGATCTCTTTGAAGAGTTACGAGGCACGATAAAAGAAATGATGGATTTCAGCAGCATTTAGAGGAATATGTGGTTTCCAATCAGGGAAGTGCTGCAACGAGCGGAGCGACTTATGAAGGAACTGCACGATCACTCTATGACGAGCGAAGGTCTTAATAGGGATTTGATCGAGAATGTTGGTCGAACTGCCCGAACGAGAGCCATGACCTGAAATTAGAAGGCAAAGAAGAAGACAGACGAAAGCTGCACTCAGACTGATGAAGCCGTGGCAGCTCCCACTCCCCGTGATAGGAAACGAGAGAGGGAGACCGCCCTGAGTCCAATAGAGATGAGTCCTTCCAAGCCGAAAAGCAAAAAGCCGAGGACACGTAAGGCTCCAGCGCCAACGACCTCGACACCGAAAAAGTTAGAAAGAAAGCCAGAGTCTGCACCAAAACGGGAAAACAAGCAGAAGAAGATGCAGATGCGAGCTAGAACCGAGGCGGTCCTTATCAGACCGACCGAGGGACTTAGCTACGCGACGGTCCTCAAGGACCTTAAGAAGAAGGTGAAACCTGACGCCCTTGGCGTACAAATCAAGGGGGTCAGGCAAGCGAGATACGGTGAGGTTCTAGTAGAACTGGGACCTACTTCAAAGGGCAGAGCTGAGCTGTCAGCTACTATCGAGGAGTTGGTGGTAACGCGGTAGCGTACTTGAGCTTGTCCGTCGCACCGAGGTCGAGATTCTGGACTTCGATACGACGTCAGATACAGAAGAAGTAGAGGAAGCTTTTCGAAAACATTTCGGCAAACCGGCTGGAATCATCAATGTCAGCCTCACGAAAAGACCCTTCAGAGGCAATCTGAAGGCTTTCGTGGAGCTGGCAGAAGATCTGGCTGTCAGTCTGGAGCGCATTGGACACCTTAAGGTGGGGTGGGTATCCTGCCGTCTGCACAAGAAGGCGGAGGCAATAAGGTGCTACCGCCGCCTAGGCTTCGGCCACATGGCAGCGAACTGCGAGTGTCCAGATAGGACCAAATCATGCTGGCGATGCGGCAAAGAGGTGCATGAAGCTGCGGTATGCGAAAGCACACCGCAGTGCCACCTCTGCGCCGCAAAGAAAGATAAGCCCCGGACAGACCATCGCCCGGGGACAAGGATTTGCTTGGCATTCAGAGAGGCAGCCTCGCTGAGGAAGCGTTTTGGACATCCAAACTAACATCGTAGCTGGGCAGGTCCGACAAGAAGCCCAGTTCACAAGAAGTATGCCAAGCTGGCAAAAAGAATAAAGGCCGAGGCACGGCCAAAAAAAACGGCACCCCCTGAAGTAATGCGAAAGCGGTTCCGGGGGGAATCATGCCAAGAAGAAAGGGTGCTGGTTTTTAGTGTCCCCACACTACCGAGAAGTGCGGACCCTTCATGGTGTGTTTTTGAACATTTTCCATCAGCCCTCGTAAAAAAAAAAAAAAAACGGTAACTCCTTCGGAATCCTTGAACTTTTAGCCAAATATGACCTCCTTCTTAATGACCACATGTGAAAAGTCCGCCACTATTAAGAAACGGGGAAAAGATTACAGAGAAAGTGAGAAAGCAAAGTATTATTCACTGATTGTGGATTCATCTCCAGATTCCGCTTACGTTGAACATACTGCATTTTTAATACGCTATGTCAATTTTACGAATGAAAATGGAGAAATATATAATGATATTCAGGCGAGAATATTGGCTATCAACAGTCTAGCTGTCTGTTCTACCTGAACTTGTCACTCTCTTAACCTTATCGGAGTACAAGTAGCTGAAAATGATCTTGCTGCCCTCACATTTTTCGGTTTCGTAGCGAAATTGTACACAATATTCAGTTCCAGTTCACAGAGATTGGAAATACTACAGGAGAAGATACACTGCTCTCTGAATTCAACCTCTCGAACTCGCTGGTCGTCCAGGATTGACTCCGCGAATTGTTACTTATGACCTTAAATTGTTTACTTATGGCATCAAATTGGGTGAAAGTTTTGAAAACCATTGACATTGTAAACAAAGTAATTCAGGCTCGAGGAGCAACGCTTGATGTCACCTGTAAAAATTTAAAGAGCTTAATTGCAGAGCTTGCAAGAGCAAGAAAATGGCAGATAAGGTCCACGACGAAGAATCTGAAGATGAAAATGTAGCATCTGATGTGAAATACGATCGAGCAGTGTACTACCTTAGCCCAGAACATATGCTCCAGGATGTAACTGTGCGATTCGAAGCAATGCACAACATTTGTAAAAGTTTCTCAGTTCTTTGGGAATAACGCAATTTATCAGAAGATGAAATTCAAAAACAAGCAACTGATCTGATGAACGGGTACCCCACGGACTCGCAGCATGAACTAGTGGATGAAGCTGAAATGTTGAAATCCATCTTATTTGCAATTTTTGGCGAAGAAACTCCACAACCTTTACAGTACTCAATGCTCTTCAGAGAACGAATCTCAATTATTTGTTTCCAAATGTGCGCAGTACCCTTCGCATCTTTCTGACCATCCGCTCCGTAACAGTGGCTAGTGCTGACAGAACATTTTCTTGTCTGTAATGAATAAAAAATGTCTTGCGGTCTATCATGGCTCACGACATGCTGTCCAGTCTGGGTGTGCTAACTGCGGAAACTCAACTTGTGATAAGAGCCAACTTGGAAGTCATAATTAACGATTTTGCTTCAAAGAAGGCTAGAAAAATTAACCTTCAAGAGCAAAGTAAGTTCACTATATGATACATCTAGTGGTCGTACTTTAAATAATTTGCGAATATTTTTCTGCCTATGATCTAAATCAACGGCGATACCACGCTGAAAACACCAGTTCCCGTTAGATCACTGAAGCTAAGCAGTGTTGGGCGCGGTTAGTACTTGGATGGGTGACCGTTCGGGGAATACTGCGTGTTGTTGACCCGTCGTGGGTGTGGTGGACCCACACTGGTAGTATTTATCCACCTAGAAACACTACCCGAATCGGGTAGTGAGGCAATGAACTTTCGAGTTCGAAATGCTAATCAATTTTTTTTTTTTTATGATCTAATTGGCAACTAGGTTTCAGAAATTCAAAACCTTTCATAAAGCCGCTTAGTGAAGGGGGAGGGGTTGAGGGCCCGTGATAATATAGAACCCCAGGGCCCAGAACGGCTCTCGGTGGCTCTGTGTGACTTACTATACTAATGGAAAAAAACTGAAACTGGCAGGACGTAATTTGTAAAATCTCATCTTCAATTTGAGTCAACAAAACTTCAAAAATATTCACGGGTTCGCAGATAGCTAGACTTCCTGCTAACGCGAATGAAATTCGGCACAAACACGCTTGGAAATTTTTAGTACTTTCGCTGATCGTACCGACAATTTCCGACAGTAGTCTACTATTTAGCTTATGGTCGATATTTGTCGAGAATCGCCAGAATCATCGTACATACATTATGTGTAAATAATGTATCTCATTATGTATAAATACACTTATGTAATGGTATTATATGAATATATTCAGGTATCAATGGGCTTCAGGACTTGGAATATGTGAAAATTAGTTTTTAATTTTTTACGCTGAGGTCGCCCATATTAAAAAATCTGGAAAAATTCACATTCATAGCTCTTTGGTAATCTGTGGTAAGAAACTAATATAGTACTTGAGTTTTATCACATAAAATTTTTTTTTTTTTTTCAATTTTCTAATTTTTTTTTTGAGTTTTAATTACTCGTTAACATTTTTTTGAAAAACAGTGCACAAATTGAATATTCAAAAGAAGTCCTGTGAATTTTTTCAGATTTTTTCTAACTATAGAAACAGAGACAAAAAATAGGAACGAAAATGGACGTTACCACCCCCACCCCCCTGACTCATCCAATATAGCAGCTAACGGTTCAAAATTTAAGGAAAACATTTTTTTAATTGTATAGTTTGAAATCAATTTTAATCTAATCAATTTTTTTTTTTTATATAGTTTGAAATGGCTGACTCAACATTTGATTCCCTTTGTGGGCAGTTTTTGCATGCTTATCCGGCTGTATCCTTTAAAAATGAAATGTTATGAAATAAAATGTTTTCTTCTCGATTGGCCCGACCGTTGGCACAATTCTCGTCTATGATCGTTACAGAACAGTGTGCCTTTTATTTCCTAATCGTGCAACACGTGTGACATTCCACTGACAGAACCGTTATATCACTCTCTTATATACCAGTTACATTACGGAATTCCAGAACTCCTACGCATCCTTACAGTAACAGCGACACAGAACAGTGTTACCTTTATGTTCCGTTCTTGGAACACGTGTGAGATTCAAGTGACATAACAGGCAACAGTTTTATCACTCTGTTCTATATTAATTATATTACAGAATTCCAGAACTGTTACTTATCCTTACAGTAACAGCGTTACAGAACAGTGTGACCTTTATGTTCTGTTTTTGAAACACTTGTGACATTCTAGTGACATAACAGTTCTGTCACTCTGTTCTATATGAGTAAAATTTCATAATTCCAGAACTGTTATATGTCCTTACGGTAACAGCGTTACAGAACAGCTTGACCTTTATGTTCCGTTCTTGGAATACGTGTGACATTTAAGTGACACAACAGTTCTATCACACTGTTATATATTAATTACATTACAGAATTCCAGAACTGTTACGTATCCTTACAGTAACAGCGTTACAAAACAGTGTGACCTTTATGTTCTGTGATTGTTTCGCCACACGATTGTAACAATTTAACAACAAGGATAATTCTATGAAAATTGCAATATTCTCAGACTTATCGCATGCTTCGATTGAACGAATAAAATAGTCGAAGATTTGTAATAAAAGAAATATGCCTGCTACGTGGTCTCATTCTCATCGGGCGCGGCGTGCTTCGCTCGCAAGTTTGAGCGCTCCTACGACGCGCATGTGTTGAATCTCGAACTTCGCGCTCCATAATGCATTTACCTCGCGCTGTGCGCTCGGTCTTTGTACTTCTTCCACATTTGTGCACAGTCCTTTTAAAATGAAAGGTCAAATATCGACAACTTTAATTTGGTGATTGTTAATTCTCTTTTGTTAAAGCTCATTCGGCTTTAACGGAAATATTCTCATCACGCATCTCGTGCTTCGCACTCGATTTTTTCCAAACCTCAAGGTTACTTTCTGCGATTTAAACGGAACATACGCATCCCATCAAAAAATAATTCATTACAAACTTTCAGATCTTCTTTGGATGAACAACTTTTGCTGAATAATTTTTTCTATAACTTGTGTTGTTTTCCCAAAAATTTAATTTTATTATTGTTCATGTTATTTTTTATGATTAGAACAAAAACTGCGCATTCGGGTGATTTTTAATAAAACAAAAATATGTTTTTGGGCGTTATATACAGTTCATATGTTTTTTAAACATTGTTCAAAAAATAAAATGAAAAAATTGTTTTGAAAAACACTCTTCACTTCACTTTTTTATGTTTTTAATTTATTATACATTATATCTCAAAGTGGAACTGATCAAAGTAGGTCACGAAAGACTCAAATATATTGTGCATTCTTATAGTTTATAAGAATGTTTAATAGATTACTAGTTTTCAGCGAAATTTTATAAAAATTTGCTAACTTGAATGTTCAAATAAATTATTTGTAATAGCTGCTCTCGTTTTCACATCCGGAATTTCAATGAATAATATTACTAGAACTAGGATCATTAAGTTTTTTTTCTAGGCTGTAAAATCTCATTGAAATTAAAATATTTTTCATTCATAATAATTCTGAAAGTTATAAATCCACCTATTTATGAAATGTGTGAACCGAAAAAATTAAACTATACAATCACTTGTTTGAATAATTTTTCTTAATTCGTCTTTTTTAATTATTACTATTGGTCTAGTGGAATATTTATGAACAATGTCCCATTAATTTTCAATTATTCAAGCAAATGGAATTTGTTTGAAAAAGATGTTTTTCCCAAAAATTCATCCAATTGGCAGTTTATGATCGTTAAGCAACGGCCATTCCACGCTGGAAACACCAGTTCCCGTTAGATCACTGAAGTTAAGCAGTGTTGGGCGCGGTTAGTACTTGGATGGGTGACCGTCTGATACTACTGCGTTGCTGTTGGCGGTCGTGGGTGTGGTGAGCCCACACTTGTAGTTATTTACTACAAGAAACTATCCACCTAGAAACACTACCGGAATCGGGTAGTGTCACGCCTACCCCTAGAGGCTCGCCGAAAGGGAAATGGCTTACTGGTATAAAAAGTGACATACATTTATTTTCAAGTATTTTCCTATTGTTTGAACGATAAATTATTTTTTATTTTTTCATTGTTTTCAACGATCAGAAGTTTCAATATTGAAAGCAGAGAAGAAAAATTTATAAATACTGTTTAAACAAATAAAATGTTCTCGGAAATAAATAATCATTTTATTGTGTGAACAATTGTGAAATACCAACGTTGATAAATATTCCACTAGACCAATATAAATAATTTTTAGTGAAAAAAGCGAGAGTAATGTGCTCAAAATATCGATTTCATGAAGAATTGTTTTTTTTGGTTTTAAGGGTAGTTTGTAAGGCACCGTGGGGTGTGAAACCCATACTTCTGATTAATGAAATTCTTTGTTAGATCATTCTCCACAAGCCTCTATAAAACAAAATACTTTATTGTGTTTCAAAATACCATAAAACATAACAAACCAGGTAAACAAATTTCTGTATGGGATTGGTACAGGAAAACATCTGGTAAATCATATGGAAGTGATCTATCATACAGTATAGTAAAAGTATGGGAAATGAGAGCATACTATACTTCATGTATATTTGAATTAAGTATGCAGTTTAAGTTTAACAATGTATGGTTGAAGTATAGAGAAAATGATATACATACAT
>CAKNXH010058690.1:50868-71211 GCA_932178445.1 Andricus quercusramuli | reverse complement strand
TCTTGGAGAACAATGTCAGGCCTCGAGTGCGCAACGGAGACTGCTGCCCGAAAATCGTAGTTCCAGAAAATCTGGCACTTCTCGTTTTGGACAATTGACTCTATATCCCTTGGAGCGTTCGGCAGGGCAGGGTCGCGACCAACACCGTAAGAGCGACAAAGGTGGTAATAAAGTACTCTTAGGGCCGCATTATGTCTATAGATATACGTTGTTCTTCCGTGGGTCAGACACCCCGATAGTATGTGTTCTAGGTACTCAGCGTGTGCATGACACGCTCTGCACCTATCACTGGGAACTTCTTGACAAAAAATGCGGGCGCGATATGCTAAGGTGGAGATTACACCGTCCTGGCATGCGAAAATAAAGCCCTCTGTACCTGAATGGTGCCCTGATGATTTGAGGAAAGCAAAAGTTTGCTCCTTTGACAAGGACTGTTTTTCTACATTTCTGTGAAAGTTTCCGTGCATATGCTTGTCGAGTAGCTCTTGGTGAAATTTTCTAACCTCTGCTTTCTCTACTTCGGCTTTGAGACGTGAAGCATCTAGATGGAGTAATGCACTTTCCTCACTTCTGATGTTGAAATTCAGGCTAAGGGTCTCGGCAGCTTGCTCCGCGGCTTTGTAAAGGAACGCTCCTTCGCCAATCATCTCGTGGTTTCTGACCATCTTTAGGAGAGGATCTCTGCCATTCGCAACGATGTAAGCTGTACTTAAAACAATTCGGTTATGAAGACATTGGAGATTCAGAAGTCCGCGTCCGCCTTGACGGCGTGAAATGTATAATCGCGGAACTGACGAATTGATATGCAAGCTTTTATGCATATGCATGATCTTACGCGTGGTGACATCGAGGGCCTTAAGCTCGTTCTTCGTCCATTGAACCACCCCAAACGAGTAGAGTAGAAGCGGGACGGCAAGCATGTTAGTCGCAGATACCTTGTTCAACGCCGACAGATTGGAAGACCAAATCTGTCGAAGAAGATGCTTGTATCTGCTTCGGAGAGACTCCTTCACTGATGTTACGTCCTGAATGCGTCTTTGAGGCACGCCCAGGTATGTATAGGTCTCTCCAGTGTTAAGATGTCTAATAACACTTATATCCACAAGCTCAGGGTCCTTGGGAACGCCAGTAATCTTTCCTTTCTTCAAATGAATTTTGGCACACTTGTCCAAACCAAAGTCCATCCCAATCTCTCCTGTGTAGTTCTTGACGATATTTACAGCAGTTTGAAGTTTGCTTTCACCAGCGGGATAGATTTTCAGGTCATCCATATAAAACACATGAGTGACCTTATGCTCACGTTGATTAGTGTCGCCACAGAGATATCCAGGAGAATTTCGTAGTGCGAGAGATAGAGGCAGAACTGTGATGCAAAAAAGCAAAGGGCTCATACTATCCCCTTGAAAGACGCCCCTCTGGAAGGTGACCTTGTTCGTCGTCAGACGATGATTCCTAGATGAGATGGTAAATCTAGTTTTCCAAAGAAGCATCAATCTCTCTATGCATCTCATTATGTGTGGATGTACCTTCAAGCTTTCTAACAGACAGATGATAAGTCTATGAGAGGTTGAATCGAAAGCTTTCCGGTAGTCAATCCAGGCCATTGACAGGACGCGCTGATGAGCGGGAGCTTCTTTACAGACACACCTGTCAATTAGCAGGTTCTCTTGACAGCCTGCTACACCTTTTTTCGAGCTACGTTGTTCGTACATCTCACGCCATACAGGCTCAATTCGTCGAACAATCCTGTTGTTAAGGACAGCTGTAAAGATCTTTTACAGTGTGTTTAAACAAGTTATTGGCCTGTAATTCTCTGGTCTGGACAAGTTGCCTCTTTTCGGTAGGAGTATAGTGCGTCCTAACACCAGCCACTGCAGAATGGGCATCTCCGATTTTAAATATGAGGTGAATATGCGGGCCAAATGTTGGTGTATAGAAGTAAACTTCTTCCACCAAAAGTTCTTGATACAATCTGGTCCAGCACCGGAAAAGTTCTTGGTGCCTCTAAGTGCTTTTTTCACCTCTTCGGCAGTGACTGATGGGCACTCCTCCTCAGATTTTATGAGGCTGTCGCAAAACTTCTTGAGGCGGATGATATTGTCAGTATCTTCTTTCAACTCTAGTGTTTTCGGGATCTTGTACACTTCTCTCCAAAAAGTCTCTACCTCCTCGGGCTTGGGTGGATTTTTTACAAAAACAGGGGGATCACTGCAGAGGCGTGATGGGTCAGCAAGAAACTGTTGATTCTCCCTGTTCCATCTCTCCCTCTTCTGTATCCTCCTCCTTGCGTCAGATAACAGCCTTATTCTGTCAGCAATATGCTGCTTGATTGTCATCAGCTTTGACTTGTTCAGTGTGTGATTCAAGGTCCTTAGTTCTTGGGCGAACTTTCGAACCCTTTCCGTGAACGGTCTACCAGATGTTATGTAGTCAATCACACATTGAACACGGGACGCATTCTGTCTTGCCCATCCAATTTTCTTGTTCAGTTGATGCAAGCGTCGTCTGGTCTTCTGATCCATCGTCGGTTTTAGCCTTCGATTTGAGTCAGCCAAAGCTCTCGCAGCACCATCAACTGAGCAATTGATGGTCCAGAGGTCATACTCTTGCGCGATATCTCCGCGAAGGGAGGCATCCATTTCAGCCACATCTTGGGGCTTAAGAGGAACTTGTATGTTGATGTTCCTCCTTGTACTGAAATTGCGATCATCTCTCAGAAGGTTGGGGAAGCGCTCCGCGTACATATCCATTTTTCCGGAGGTAGTCGGCTTGCGTGCTGAAGCTCTGGATGTTTCTGGCACCACAGAGTGTGCATACGCGCCATAAAGCCTCGATGAACAGGGATAATGCTGCCATCGTAGCAGTCTAGCAAGTCATCCTTGAGTTGATCCATCCACTCAATGTGGGCGTTTCGTCGGTTCGTCGTCGTGTTTCCATCTGAATTATTTTCAGCACCACGAACTCCAGGATGATCGGCATTGTTTGTGGACCCATTGTCGGGTGCTCTGCGCGTTCGATTGTTTTGAACCGCATCTACAACTTTTTGGTGTTTTGGTGGTACATATATATATATATGACCACCCATCTCACGGATGTGAGACGTGGCCATAGGTATATTTTATCGCGGTTCTACTGGGGGCTATTATATATATATATATGACCAACATATGACCACCCATGTCACGGATGTGAGACGTGGCCATAGGTGTATTTTACCGTGTTTCTACTGGGGGCTATTGACATTTTCTTTTTAGATGACAGTTGCTCTTAGTGGTACCCTGCGGTGGTTGTTTAACTTTTTTTTAAATTATATATATATATATGTATATATGTATATATATATATATATATATATATATATATATATATATGATATAAGAATTATATGAGTTGTCCATTGTATATCCGTTACATATTCTTTATCCTCACGAAAATATTCGAAATATATTTCACTCACGAAACCACTTGAATCGCGAACTTATTAAATTTTCGGACAGGCTGTCATTCATGATACATCATGTTTAATCCCGTTACTAGTATATCTTGAAGAGCACATGATTGCAATTCTATGTCCGATACTTTTCCTATACTTAACTATAAATGAAGTATAATCTGTACTTCAGCTATTCTAAAGTATAGATGAAGTATAGTCTATACTTCAGACAGATTGAAGTATAGATGAATTATATCCCATACTTCAGCTATACTTTAGATATACCTTATCTATACTATTCCAATATATTGAAGTATGGGATTATGTCATTTACCATACACTTTTTACACTTTGGAAAGTCAATGATTAATCACTCCTATACATGGCAACATTATGCCATTCTGCAACAGTATGCTTCAGACGATGAAAGGACAGAACAAGTTGATGAGTATGTTTATCTTGGTAGCTCTTTTACTACTGGCGGAATTACTGATGAAGAGATAAGCAGGTATATAAACGAGGTTAAGAAAGTTATCGGCAGTGTAGAAGCCAATATTAGAAGTAAAAATATAACAAAGCTAAAATTGCAATATATAATTATGTAGTTGCACTAATGTCGTTGTACGGTAGCGATACCTGGAAGCTAAAGTTGTATGTCAGAACAGAGAAGTGTGGCGACAAACATTTTATAAGAAATGTATAATGAAGATTTTCAGTGAAGTGAGAGACGCCTGAAACGAAAGATCTTAGATACTATAATGGGCCCGCTTGAAGAGCTTTACTTGGTGCATATATGATTAGAGTAAAGAGTACGGAGCTGACTACATGCATATCAGTAAGTGTGCGTATTTTTGCGTGATTTATAACACCTGATGCCTTTGTAAAGCTCTTTTCCTAGGGTAATTGCTAGAGAAATTTATCGGCGAACTGGGTCGGAACACACTGTTATAACATTGTTATTTGTAAATAAAGTAATTTGTAAAACGATCAATGCGAAGATAATCTTACCATAATAGAAAATTATTAGCATTTCATATAATGATTCAAATTAATACTTCGAAGGAATGGAATGAAATAATGATATTGGTATCCATTTTCTGCTCTCGCTGATATTATGTCAAATATGTTAACCGCGTTTTTTGTATCAGAAAAAAAATCGTATCATTACTGATTTTTGCATAAAGCATAATGCAATTTCATGGGCACATGAAAGCTCAAAAGCATTAATTAAATGGAATCTGAACTTTTATTATTATATAACAATGAGTAATTATTATATCATAATATTATATCGTGTAATACATACATAAGTGTAAAGAAGATTTATATATTATTAGAATTATTATCTTTTGTGATAAGGATTACTAAGTGCGTTTACGAATTTGAATGTAGCGTGCGCTTAGTAAAATGAATAGGTAGTCAAATGATGGGAGATGGGAGGCTGTTTCACCAACGAAGTTGAACGTTTCCCCCACCCGTACACATCACAACCCAGGTGCGAATTGTCGGTCGGGCCATGGTTGGCCCTACCTTTGTCAGGTCGGCCCAACTTTGTGAGCCAATGGTCGGGCCATCCAGCGTAATGATAACGCATGCCATCCCTATTTTAGACAGTTGGGCCAACAATAGTTGTCATGGTTGAGCCAACCGTGGAATACAAGGTTGGTATACCATTGGCTTTCAAAGTTGGCCTAACTTTGTGAACCAATGGTTGGGCCAACCAGCCTAATGATAACGCATGCCGTCCCTATTTTACAGAGTTGGGCCAACAATAGTTGTCATGGTTGAGCCAATCGCGGAATACCAGTTTGGCATAACATTGGTTTTCAAAGTTAGCCCAACATTGGGAGGAAGCGTTAGTTAACCAACGAGCCAACTATTAGGATGATGTCGGCCCAACCTTGGACATAATGTGATGCCAACTTTGATTTTTGAAGGTTCGTACTAAACAGGTGGGAATACACCAAATAAGTATTCAAAAAATAAATAATAATTGATGGCGAGTATTTTGACTATCAATGCTAATGGTCCTGCTTAGAATGAATACACATATTACATTTTTAAACATTATATTACTCTATATCTACAGAATTGAAAATCAATGAAAAACTCATCATCATAAGGGACAGCTCAAAGCAGTTTATAAGAAACAATTGTTTAACTCTTTTTTCTCATTAGTTTTTTTAATATTATGCGACATCATGTAGATGTGAAATGAATTAACTGTTAACGGAAATATAAATGAAATAATTTTCAAATAAATAATTTAAACCGATTAGAACACATTTTTTTCAACATTTTTGTTTTAATTTTTTTTAACAAATTTCTTGGTTTAAACATTTTTCTTCAAACAATTTTTGTTCTAAAATTTTTTATCAAAAATTTCTTATCAAAAAATTTGTTTTAAACAGTTTGTTTACAAACATTCTTTATACAATTTTTTTCAAACTTTTTTTGTCGCCTACTTTGGCTAATTTTTCTTCGTGTAATACTTTGTTTTTTCGCGTTTTAGGCCGTTTTACAACTTTTGATAATGACATCAAATGTCATTTTTAATGAGCATTTGAAATTTGCATCGACAGAATTTAGAAATTTTATCACGTACTGCGAAAATTTTTTTAATCACAATTTTTTTTAAACTTTTGTGTAACGTTTTGCATTTGATGTGTTTCAGATTATTTTAAAGCGATTAAGAATTATATAAAATATGAATTTTTCAGAACATTTAAAATTTACCATAAAGATGGAGCTTTGCATTTTTTTTCTTACAAAAAATGAAGTATCTACGTGTACCGAAATGTCTGTACGAATATGGGTATGTCTACACAAAAATCCAGCTATTCGTACCCGAATTTTGGTCATTTTGAAATAATGAACCCTAGTATATCCGACGGCCGGTCTGTATTTGGGCCAAAGTTTGACCGACCGTCGGCTGCATCATGCTAACTTGTACGAACCAATGTTATGCCGATGGTCGGGCCAACTATCGCCCAGAGTCAGGCCGACCGTAGTGTTATGGTTATTTTGAGCCAATTTGCCAAAGCCCAAACGACCGTCGACCTAACCTTGGGCCCGAGTTAGACCGATGGTCGGCAAAAGTGAGGTTACTTCCAGTGGATAATATTACACCGATGGTCGGGCCAACTATCGCTCAGAGTCAGGCCGACCATATTGTCATGGTTACTTTGAACCAATTTGCCAAAGCCCAAACGACCGTCGATCCTACCTTGGGCCACAGTTGGGCCGACGGTCGGGTGAATTTTGGAAGCCATTGTCGGCTTCTAACGTTGACCCAACTAGGGTGGCTTCGAATTGCTATAGTTGGGCCAATCTTGGTCAGCAAAATTCGGTTGCCAAAGCCGGCCCGACCTTCGGCCGACCGTCAACTCTGTCTGCCAACCCAAATTCGCTCCTGGGGAGCTGACATGTTGACATATTTCGACCTGGAAAGTGTTTTCACGCTCGCTTATTATATTGTTGTATACAATTCGTCTAGATTTTAGAGTGGTTTGGTATCAGTGGAATTTGCACATATTAAGTACCTAAATTTTGAACTGATTAATTCTATCTAATTAATATCCTCGCTTCTTTGTACGCTTTTGCTGATTCCATATTCCTATAACCTCACTTCCTGACCTCTAACCTTAGTCATTGCACTCTCAAACAAAATCAGCTGAAAATTACATAAGATTCGTAAAATAACAAACTATCCATACTGTAACAAACCGTAAAAAATGTCATGACCCCCGCCCCCCTTGATCTGTTACGTAATTTAAGTACGGTCCCTAACTTTAAACTCGTTTTGTATGTCCAGAGAAGTCAAGGAACTAGGAAAAACAATAATGAGGCAACATGTACAGCTCAAGGAGGACATAAGGCATATCGGACGAATTTGAGAACATTCGCATTCCAGTGCTGGCGACTTACATATTTGCAGATAATAGATATCTCAACACTTGTTTAAGTAAAAAAATTTGAAAAAAGGCAAATTGATTTTCAAGACACGTACCCAGAGAGTCAGTGTCTTGGAAATCAATTTGCCTTCTTCCGAATATTTTAAGTCAGATATGTGCTGAGATATCTCTCTGTAAATATGTCAATTTTAATGCAGATATAATTGTATAGCACTATAATAATTTCAGAACGGTAAATTCTATAAGAAAATAGTGTAAGCGGAAAAAGTCGACTTGTCTTGGTTCAAACTTTCCAAAACATATTTTTCTTTTATTACTTAATAATAAAATATTGATATAAATAATTTTATATTTATATGAATATTCTATTATTCACTTATTATTATTTATTATTATTCTTGATTTTATTATTTCTAATGAAAAATCACAATGTGCATGCCATATCGCACGCACGTTATGATAATCATAACATGCGTGCGATATGAACCTAAATTGATGACACATATGCGTACGAATACGCCATCTGTTAATAATTTATTTGATGTTGTTATTCTTGTTTGAGCGACCTTCAATGTTTCATTGTTAGTAAAATGTTCTTCGCCCAGTGCTCTTTCTCCTTGAGGGTTTCTCCCTGTTCTTTGAGTTTCAGGCTCTTTCCCTTTGGTGGGAGTGGGGAGTCGGGTGGTGGTGTGAAGCTCCCCTGTTGAGATTTGTACCCCTTCTTTCTGGCTTTTCAGTATTCACCTAGGTGTAGGCGAGTGTGGCCAGTGATCGGGTGGTTCAACGGTTCAATGCCCGATTCTTGTGCACGGATCGGGCGGTCAATCCGTCGGTTAAAGTGAACGTCACCTTCAGTGATTTAAGTGTTTGTCTAGTGATTTCCTGACTCGATCAACTTCTTGTGTTGTGGGGAATGACGAGTCGGACGACGTATCACCTCCAGTTGCGTCGGGATCGATCGTTCGGTGAACGATCGTGGTCGTAGCTACCGGAGGCTACATCTGTGCCAATTTTCTACAAAAACCCAAAACCTTTTTTGGGTTCAAAGAGAGTCCCTGGTTGGATAGACTCAGAAACTCTTAGTTTTGGATTAAATTCGACAACAGTTATTTAGAATTTTTCCATAATCATGGTGATACATATAAAGTGTCTTCTTCGTCGACTTGGATACGACTCAATGTGATCCCTTCACTGTCCCACGCCAGTCCGTCATTAAATAACTAACATTTTGGTCCTTCGAGCCGGATGTTGGGTTAGCGAGGGGAGCATGAACGTAAAGCATAAACACTAACAATTCTAAAACTTAAACTCTGTTTCCGACTCTCACTATCGAACACTTGACTTACATAGAACATTGCATGCTAATTGATCATTGTGCCTTATGCCGCTTGCCTGAATTTGACATGACATTAATACTGACACTTATGAATATCTTATTTTCCCACATGAAATATTTCTGCTATTTCCCATTTACATGTGTACTTGTGATCTTATATATGAATTTATTGATATGCAATCTGATCTATGAAATTCAATGATTTACATGTGTTTTTCTTTTTTGACACGTCAAGTTGATATATGTATATTAGTGTGCTTCACAAAAGACTTGTTTTCGTTTGTCGGTGGCCACATCGCGACAGTTGTCGAAGGAGCTATGACCTGATATGTCTAATCTAATCCCTAAAATTGTTTGCCCTTCCTGTAAACTAGCCTTCCCTTTTTGTTCGTAAATTCATTATATTATGCGTTTGATAAAAAGTTCCTCGTATTACAAAATGGACTGTATGTTGTTTTATAGAAAAGATTTGCATTCGAATGTTTCGTTGTTTATTTAGGGGCAATTTTTCGGCTTCTTTCTATTTTCTGAATCAATGGTTTCATTTGTTCCTTTTCTTATGTTATTCCTTTCGACTGACGCGCCTATAGTATATGCAAATCTTCGTGATCTCAAAACAATGTGTTATCGGTCAGTACGCAGGTTCTGTTTGGGGTTTGAGTAATGTCATTGCGAACGCCTGCAGACAGGCTCTCAGGCAGGACAAACGTACTTACTGACTATGCGATTGTTTACAACATTGCAAACGCCTCGAGAAAGGCTCAGGCAGGACCAACTCACTTACTGATTGTGTGATGTTTTGCAACATTGCAAACGCCTCGAGAAAGGCTCAGATAGGTCAAACGTACTTACTATGTGATTATTTACAACATTGCAAACGCCTCGAGAAAGGCTCAGGCAGGACAAACTTACTTAATGACTGTGACAATGTAGAATTATGCATCCAGCTTGACACAGCCGGATGCCATGTGAGAGCGCCGACCAAGGCCATGACTGTGACGATGTAAAAGCATGCGTCCGGCTTGACACAGCCGGATGCCATGTGATTGCGCCGACCAAGGCCATGACTGTGACGATGTAGAAGCATGCGTCCGGCTTGACACAGCCGGATGCCATGTGAGAGCGCCGACCAAGGCCATGACTGTGACGATGTAGAAGCATGCGTCCGGCTTGACACAGCCGGATGCCATGTGAGAGCGCCGACCAAGGCCATGACTGTGACGATGTAGAAGCATGCATCCGACTTGACATAGCCGGATGCCATGTGAGAGCGCCAACCAAGGCCATGACTGTGACGATGTAGAAGCATGCATCCCACTTGACACAGCCGGATGGCATGTGAGAGCGCCAACCAAGGCCATGACTGTGACGATGTCGAAGCATGCATCCGACTTGACACAGCCGGATGCCATGTGAGAGCGCCAACCAAGGCCATGACTGTGTCGATGTAGAAGCATGCATCCGGCTTAACACAGCCGGATGCCATGTGAGAGCGCCAACCAAGGCCAGGACTGTGACTTTGACTGGCATGCATCTGGCCGGTCGCGGCCAAATGCTATGTGTAGCATGTACCTGACTGGACGCGTTCAGGTGCTATGTGAGTGCGCCGTATAGGGCATGACTATGACATTAAGCAGTTGCGACTGAACCGACATTCATCCGAGCGGCAATTCATACTGATTGACATCAATTTCTTACGGAATTTCTTGCAAATTTCGTTTTATGAAACTTATCTGTAGCGTAACCTTTCACCCCTTGAATTTGCTGAAATTCTAGGCTGTTTTCCCGAATCTTAGCAATAACGGTATCCAAGGTCTGAAGGTTGCACATTCCAAGTTCTTCTGCTTCTTGACTTCTTAATATATTTCGACTTCCTCGTTCATATCACAAAATGGGAACTTTAGGATTATGTCTTGTAATCAAACTTGTCATAGATCAGCAACCTACTGAATAATTGTCGATATGAGAGCTATGGAACTTCTGAAGAGTCAATTATCCCTGATAACTTCGATTACCAATATCAAAAGAAATGTGTTTTTTTTTGGCTGAGCGATAAAGAATCATTCCTGGATTGCTCTGCAGCCAGATTCAGTTCTTGAGCTTATTTCTAGATACGCAGATCTCATCATTCGTGCTTGTAAGAAAAGATGCCATTGCCAGGGATCTATATTTCACTGAGTATCAGTTCGACTCTACCCAAGCTGTTTACGTCTTCGACAATCCTGTATTCACACCTCAGGAGAATCTCTGCAAGGAGCTCAACAGATACTCATTTCCGTATGTCCACGATTGAAGAAGGACACCTTGCTGACGAGGATTATGCGCCCTTTCATGTCTGACTATGACAGGTTGGGGCGCATGCGTATTATTCCTCCCACAGAAACACATCATGTAGTTTGGCGAGATACAGATGGTAGTCCTTTACTTCGCATTGTCTTCAATACACCGTGAGGGATTTCCTCAGGATCTCTTCTTGAATAATTAGTTTTTCCGCAGGTCCGAAACCGCAAAATGACCTTGATGCCGTCTTCATGCGATGGGGATTTCCTTCACTTGTTTTCTTTGCTAATGTTGAACTGATGTATTGCCAGATTAGAGTTGATGAAGGAGATGTCGACCTTCAACGTGCCGTTTGGAGGGAACCAGTAGCGGACAAAGATGGTCATTGTCAGCTTCGGACACTAACCTACGTAATGTCAGGCGCTGTATATATGGTCATTCGGTTCAGAAAACTATTTATGTTGATGATATATTATCAGGCGTGAGTGATGAGGTTTCTGCGACTAAACTTGGAGATCAACTGATTCAGCTGTTGGAATATGGAGACATGCATCAGAAGAAGTAGTCCTTCAACTCCTCTCCTCTATTGAATAGAATCCCTGCGTGCGACATACTACATAAAAGGGTGGCCACAGTTCGATACCGACGGCCCAGTTTACGCTTCGGGAGCCGCCTGGAATCCTGTATCTGACGAATTCTGATTGGGAACACCAGTAATCGAGAGTGAACGCCCGATCACCAAGAGGAAGGTTCTGGCTGCTATTTCCTGGCTCCTTGATCCAGTTGACTGGCTGAGTCTCATCACTGTCGTCGCGAAGCTCCTGATGCAGGATCTTGGGAAGGTTCAAGTTGGTTCAGATACTCCACTTACTAATCATTTACTCCACAGGTGCAAGACATTCCAGAAAAATTAACTGTGCCGAAACGTAATCCTTAACTTGGAGACGTAGTGTTGATTATCTTTTTTGGGTTCAAAGAGAGTCCCTGGTTGGATAGACTCAGAGACTCTTAGTTTTGGGTTAAATTCGACAACAGGTATTTAGAGTTTTTCCATAATCATGGTGATACATATAAAGTGTCTTCTTCGTCGACTTGGATACGACTCAATGTGATCCCTTCGCTGTCCCACGCCAGTCCGTCATTAAATAACTAACACCATCATTTTGCAAAAATTTTGTTATCTGGAAATTCTTGCTGCACATTCACTATTATTTATGAAGAAAGTAATTTGTGAAATAATAATTGCGAAGATAATATTAAAATAATAGAAAATTATTAACATTTCATGTAATAATTCAGATTAATACTTCAAGGGAATGGAATAAAATAATAATATTGGGATCTCTTTTCTCCTCCCAATATTATGTCACGTCTATTAATCGCGTTTTTTGTATCAGAAAAAAATCATGTGACGTGCGCCGAAGAAAGGGGGCTTACTCTGAAAAAATCGAAATCGAGGTTTTTACAACTTTCGATAGTCTCATCTATACCCCGTCCGTGAGCAGCGCCGCTACATGCGTGAGAATTTCGTGGCAAGTGAAGAGGGAGATTTACTTAGTCTTCCCTCTCTCCCAAAAGTCGCGTCTATCGGGTCGACTACGACCGCTCGTCCTGAAAAATCTCGCTTTCCAGAGTAAGCCCCCTTTCTTCGGCGCACGTCACATATCTTTACCGATTCTTACACAAAGTTAAATTTTCACAAAGAACGTTGTAGTGACATTCTCTGTTGAAAAAGTCTACTTTTAAGAAAAAAAAAAAGAAATCGAATTTTCAACAATATAGGTGCATTTGCAACTACACAGATAACAAAATGTCGATATTAAGCCTACATGGTGCGTGCACGATGTGCAGAATTTTCGACACGTTGTGATGGCAAAAATGCCGACACATGTAACCTCATATGCGTTGCACATGCATCGCACGTCGTGTCAACACAGCGTGTCGGCATACTGCCCTTACAATGCAACCGCATATGCGACGCACGTCGTGTCGGCACGCGCGTGCCGGGAAACAGCCCTTGCATAATTAGGTTAGTTTTACAAGCAACGCCATGCAGTCGACAAATAATGAGTCTAACACTCGAGCGATTGGTAAATAAACGACGAGAAATGGCATTTTTGACATATTTAATTTTTATCACAATTTTTGTTTCGCATTCTCAATTTCGGAAGAAAATATATAGAGAAATAAAAGCTCGAAAAATTTACTGCCCAGCCAAATAAGTTTCAAAGTTATTGTAGGAGTTTTGATTTATAAGAAATACATTCAAACATTCAAAAATACATTATCAAATACATGATAACATTATCACCAGCGTTATTATCCTTAGCCGGCCGGGAGGAAACCCAAATACGTGTGGTGAAACAATTACACAAACGCGAGGCCGACGTGACTTGCAACTTCCACGGCATGCACACTGAAGGCGCTTCGTCAGGCTTGATTTTTAGCCCATGTATTCGTTGCACCCAGTTTCCTCCCACACGGATGAATTGTTCGATGTAATATTTTAACCACATAATCTCAATGGCATAATACAGAAAAGGAAAGTCTTCGTTTTTTGAAAAATGGTCTTGTTTTTTTATTTTTTAATTAATCGAAAATGTGGTTCATTTCTGCGCCTGGAAGCGAGCAATCCGCCACTGGGAAAGTAATCACGGTGAACAGAAAACAGGCGCTCCAAATTAGAAAGGAAAATGTGGCTATCATACCGTAAAGTTTTTCGAGGATGCTTCAGCCCAGGGGGTCGACCGTAACTAATCCACCATTTCCATTGTTGCATCGTGACACGATTCGAGCCGCTTGAACGAAATTGATAATTATGAAAATATGCAAACATTTAATTTTAATATGTTGCATTAGGTTCATTACATAATGACGAGACGATAGAAAAAAGATAGAAAAAATCGGTCAACCCGTTCAATTTCTGTTGGGAGATTTGGTAATTTTGCATTTTATTTAAGATTACCTTCAATACTGAGAATATTGACCGATTTTCCTGATCCTTTTTTTAAAATTTTTTTCAATTACATCTTTTTCAAATTTTATCTGCTAATAAAAATGTCATCGATCCATGCTTTGCGCAATTTGAGAGATTGTAACAGTATTCATTGTCGGCGGGTGATTTACTTTGGTCTTTGTCGCAAGACAACAGCAGATTCGAGGAGATCAGGTAATTGCACATCGGAGTGATTTATTAATTACTCCATTGATGATTAATCAATTCATTATTGCTTCCTTATAGATGGGGGTTTTTAATTACCTGAATTTTCGAATATACTTTTTCATATATTTTGATATAATGCGACCCCAGGAGCTCGAAAATGAAGTTTTAAACAAATTTTCGTGTCTTTGTAACTTTTTTCCGTTCACCATATCTCGAAAAGTAAAAGAGCTATAATCATGAAATTTTGATGAAGATTGATATCTCGGATTGATATCCAGGTCTGATAGGTATCTTGTACTTTCATAAGAAGATATCTTGAATAATTGTGTTAAAAAATCATTTTTTTTCAACTTGGTTTTTTTTTTGTTAAAAATTAATTTTGTACACTGAAAATGTAATTTCAATTTTTTGTTTAATATGCGTATTTTTTAACATTTAAGATAATAATAAAATACATCAGAATTGAAGTATTTTTTTCATTTTAAATTAGCATTAAAAATTATTTTACCTTTTTTCTTGAAAGTTTGTTAAACATTGAATAACGTAATTTAAATATTTAATTTAATGATACTTTGGTAGAAAAGCAATCTTCTTACTTGACATGTAATCTCTCTTGGTTGAAAATGCAACTATTTGGTTAAAAATTAATATTTTTTATTCAATAAATCAACTTTTCTCTTTCAAATGCGTCTATTGGGCTGAATTAAACTGCCTTTTATTTAAGATTATAATCTTTTTTGTTTGAAATGTGAATTATTACATGTTTTTCTGAGAAGTCATCAGCTCTTCGGGTTAAAAATGAAGCTAAAGTTTCAATTTTTACACTTTTTATACTCTTATTTTTACTTAATACTCTTAAGTTACTATAATACGTTAAAAATTGAAAATGCAGATTTTTTGTAGAAAATTAAAACTGAAATCTTTTGAGTTAAAAATTCATCTTTGCAGGTTCAAATCCAACTATTAATTTGACAATGTAAATATTGTGTTGAAATATCAACTTTTCAGATTAAAACGTCAACTATCTTCTACAAATTTCGTGATCTTTGACTTGAAAATCCATCTATTTTTGCAAGTTGTACTTGGCAATCATTTCAATAATTTCAGCATCCATTTGAAATTCATTCTTCCTCCACTTTGAAGACACTTTGAAGACGATTGGAAAGAAAAACGATAATTTTCTATCTATAAATGATCAAACTATGCATTCGTCTCTCAAATAAATTGTTTAAACAATTTATTATTGTTTTTAGCAATTTTCTCATAGAATGGAGTTAGAAAGACGCGGTTTTGTCAAAAATTTCCCACTTGTCCAATTTTCAATTAGGGGAAAGTGATACTTCATCATTTTTAACAGGAGTGATTGTTTAAACAATTTATTATTAATGTTAATAATATTCTCTTAGAAAATTGCTACAAAATTGCAGTTTAAAATAAAAATTCGCTTCTAGTCAAATGTTCCATTAAGATAAGTTAAATAATTAACTGGAGTCAAGTAAATTAATTGTTTAAACAATTTGTTATTACTATTATTAATATTATATTTGAATAATGCTAGAAAGATGCGGTTTTTTCAGGAATTGATGGCTATTGTCCAATTCTCAATTGTAGTGAAGTAATAATGAATTCAAATTAACAAAATAATTGTTTAAGCAATTTATTATCATTGTTAATAATATTCTCTTTACTTAATTGATAGAATGTTGCGGTTTTTTTTCTGAAATTTTCCACTGTTTGTCTATTTTTCATTAGGCGTGACTTAACAATTAATTACATTTAGCAAGAATAATTGTTTAAACAAATTATTATTGTTTTTGACTATCTTCATCTACATCAGTGCCTGATAGTTACGGTTTTTCGGCAATTTTTACCTTTCTGTCCTTTTTTTTCACTTAGTGAGGTAGCAATTAATTAAAGTTAACAAAAAAGTTGTTTAAACAATGTTATATTGTTTATAACTATCTTTTCTTATATTATGAGTGGTAGAAAGTGGCGGTTTTTTCTAAAATATTTAACATTGCATCGCCTATTTATTGATGAACACATAACAAGTTAACTACAACAAAAATGATTTTTCGAATGGTATTGTTGTTTAAAGTGAATTATTTTTGCTCTTTTCCCAATACCTAAAATAAATTAATTTGCTAAATCTAATTAATTATTAAGTCACGCCTAATGAAAAATAGACAAACAGTTGAACATTTCAGAAAAAAACCCCAACATTCTACCAATTAAGCAAAAAGCCAGCAATTTCAGAAAAAAACCGCATCTTTCTAGCGTCTAGAATTTTCGACAGAAAAAGAGAAATTATCAACCAAGAATTGAATACTGCAATTTTCAGTTGAAATTTTCAACCAAACAGATGAATTAAAAAGTATAATGATGAAATATTCAATTGGGTCAGCTACATTTTCGGTAAAAAAAAATTCCAATCAACAAAACGATTCAAAAAATAAGTTACATTTTCAAAGAAAGTGATGAATTTTCAACTAAAATGATCAATGGATTTTTCTACCAAAAAGAACGACTTTTCAATAATAAAAGATAAATTGTCAACCAAAAATGGAATAGTTAAATTTCCAGTTAAGAAAGTTTAACCAAAGAGATGAATTTTGAACTGAAATTATGAAATATTTGACTGGGATAGTTACATTTTCAAGTAAAAAAAATTTCAACAACAAAAAAATCATTAAAAAAATAGTTACATTTTCGAAACAAAGTGATAAATTTTCAACTAAAATGATGAATCTTCAACGGGTAAATAAATTTTCATGAAAAAGACGATTACACGTGAAATAAACATGTAGTGGTTCACCGAGAGAACATACTTCTCTCGTCTGATCTCGTCTCACGCTACGTTGACATGGTTTATTTCAAAGTATGATAGCACACATTCCTACTGAATTAGTAAGAATGTGTACTAATTCAGTAAGAATGTGTGCTATCATATTTTGAAATAAAACATACTAATGTAGCGTGACTCGAGATCAGACGAGAAAGTATGTTCTCTCGGTGTTGATATTTCAAACAAGAATGAATGTACTTTTTAATAAATGACAGATGAATTGAACCAAAAAAAACCTCTCAGCATGAGTTGAATTTTTAAGCAGAAAGATGAATTTTCAACCAAGGAGGCTTATTTGCGACAAAAAAAAAAAGAGTTTTCCACAAAATGCACGATATTTCAACCAGGTAAAGTATATAGTACTGAAAGTAGTTGGTTGGAGACATGTGCAAAAATTATTTCCTAAAAGTAAGAAGAACGACTTTTTGCGACACTAAAGCAGTGAAAGTATTGCGTGTGACAATTATGAATAATCGTATTATATAAAGAATGAAAATGATTTTCTGACACCGCAATCAAAACTGAAAATACTGGATAAGAAAAATATGGCAAGATGCTTATTCGACCGAAGTTTCCCAATGGGCACAAAACCATGCACATCCCTAGAACGTCCTAGGGACGTCCCTAGGACGTCCAATGTCAGTCCAATGAACGTCTCCAAGACGTGCAATGTCCTATAGATGCCCTGAAGACGTCTTAAAGACACAGTACGTTCTCGGGGCATCTTTCGTACTGACATTAGACGTCTTAAAACCATTCCTAGGATGTCCAAAAGACATGTTCAAAAAGACGTCTAAGGGATGTCCCGAAGACGTCTCTAGGACATCCTTCATTTTTTTGCCCAGTGGGTTAGAAAAAACTGAAAGTGCGAACGAGTTTTTCAATGGGGAAGAAATGGTTACAAGTTATAAATACCTAAGCATTTGGGAAAGGTTAGCGAAGGAGTGAGAACGCACCGAAATCGTTCGCCACGCTAGCCATGGACGAAAAAGTTTTATTACTGTCTGATAAATGTCACTGTAAAAGGACAGAGGTGCAAGGGTTTCGTAGCGGTTAAACGATCGGAAAACACGTGTTTGGGAAGTCCGAGATTATGCATTTTCTACATCGGAAGATAACGAAAGACGAACGTATTTCACTAGACAAGTATATTTAGGGTATTCCAAAAAACAATGTGAAATGTATGTCAAATCTTTGCGAAATGTTTGACATCTTTGTGAAATAATTGAAATGTTTGTGCGCCCTGCAATCTATCTCAAATTTGTGTGATAGAACTGAAATCTTTGTAAAATATTCTAAATCTATTCGAAATCTTGGAAAATCTTCGCGTCCATGGATTAGATTTTTCAATTTTTGTCATTTTATATTTTTTGTATCAATAAACAAAGAGAGAAAATGAGACATTTTTTAATTATTATGTTCTATCTTCAAATCAGTAACGTAATTAATCCTATTCTCGACAAAAATGAATGTCGAAATATCCGGAGAATATAAATAATGTACACGATATGGAATGTAATTGTTTTAAACAAATTATACTAACAAAATGTCAACATATTGTAAATTTTGCTTGCAAAGAATATTTGTAAGTTGAAATTGCTCGATTTTATCAACTGGATCATGTTTGATCATGAAAATTTGTTGTATGGTATAATTTGTTTATTTTATAAACAAAATATGTAAAGAAATGTATAGTTTGGGCAGTTTTTGTCAGAAAGTAATAGTTTTTCTTTCTTAGTACTTGTGAATTATATAAGTGGTAATATTTCGACTGACCCGAAGAATAAGTCACTAACAAAGTTTTCCGTATACAGAGTGTATCAACTATATTTTACTTCGCTAGAGTGTCGTATCTCTATGTATTTTTAAATGGAGATACGACACGCTAGCCAAGCATAATGTAGTTGATACGCTCTGTTTTCGGAAAAATTGGTTAGTGACTTATTCTTCGGGACAGTCGATTTAGTGATTAAGAATGGTCATTCGATATTATTCCCAAGTGCAAAGTTAGATACGGCCCAGCACTGGCCTACTATTGGCAAAAATATTGCCGAAGATCGGCTGCCAATATCGTACCGTTGCTGGAATGATAAATCCGGTATCCCAGGTGCGAATCGACCGTCGGCCCACGGTCGGGCCAACCGTCGGACGGTCGGTCCAACTTTGTGCGCTACTGGTCGGGCCAGCCAGCTAAATGATAACGGTCAACCGCCTTTGGCTTCTCAAAGTCGGCCCGATATTTGGTCCCATATATGGACCATCTATTGAGATGATGTCGGCCCAACCCTGGACAACAATGTGGGGCCGACTTTGATTTTGAAGGTTCGTACTGCACAGGTGGAAATACACAAAATAGGTATTCAAAAAATAAATAATAATTGATTGCGAGTATTTTGACTAGAAATGTTAATGGTCCTGCTTAGATTGAATACATATTATATTACATTTTTTAAAATAATATTACAAATAAAATTTCTAACGCTACGGGGTTTCGAACCTACACCTATACCTGAATCTATCGCCTAGCAGTCGGGAGTCTTACCAATTACTCTATACCTGAAGAATTGAAAGTCAATGAAAAAACCATCCTCATAAGATACAGCTCAAAGTAGTTAAAAAAACAATTTGTTAACTCTTTTGTCTCATTAATTTTTGCATTATTATGCAACATCATTTAGATGTAAAATAAATTAACCTCGTGGTTCTCAAGAAAAAATTCACAAAAGTCATCATTCTTGATCATGTAAATTTTCGATGTATCTGCGCTTCGATGAGTGTGTGAGCCTGCATTGGTGAAAGAAGGCGTGGAAAGAAATGAATTTTTATCAAGGCCTAAGTTGGTGAAAAAACACCAAAAGAAGATACACTGAGCGGAGATTTCCCCAGTGGTTCGGGTTTACACCCCAATAGTTGGGGTGGTTTCTCTTTTTAGACCATTTTACAACGTTCAAGATTGACATAAAATGTAATTTTTTCTGAACATTCACAAGTTTACATAAAGATGGAACTTAGAATTATTCTTTAAAAAAAAGAACAGGAAAAAAGTTGTATTCGCGACAGTTGTATTTATAGTTCTTGGAGATTTCAGAATATGAACCATATTTTCAAACGATTACATTTTTTTTTTCAATATTAGGGTTTGCCGTGGTGAAAGTCACAATGGGCCCAGTGATGCGCCTTTGCTGGGCCAGAATCTAGCTTTTCATATTAAAACATGTTTAGCCAAAGTAAGGACGAAGTTTGGAACAGCAGTGCACCGAGTCTGGGCCGAAGTCTAACTCTTCTTCTTAAAATATGGTTAACATCCTAAAAGTAATACTGGGCTCAGTGATGCGCCTTTGCTGGGCCAGACCCTGGCTTTTCCTATTAAAA
>CAKNXH010058690.1:40770-50858 GCA_932178445.1 Andricus quercusramuli | reverse complement strand
TGCGCCTTTGCTGGGCCAGACTCTAGCTTTTCCTATTAAAACATGTTCAGCCAAAGTAAGGACGAAGTTTGGAACAGCAGTGCACCGAGTCTGGGCCGAAGTCTAGCTCTTCTTCTTAAAATATGGTTTCAATACTAAAAGTAATACTGGGCCCAGTGATGCGCCTTTGCTGGGCCAGACTCTGGCTTTTCCTATTAAAACATGTTTAGCCAAAGTAAAGACGAATTTTGGTACAGCAGTGCACCGAGTCTGGGCCGAAGTCTAGCTCTTCTTCTAAAAATATGGTTTCCATACTAAAAGTAATACTGGGCCCAGTGATGCGCCTTTGCTGGGCCAGACTCTAGCTTTTCCTATTAAAACTTATTGAGGCAGAGTAAAGACGAAGTTTGGAACAGTAATGTGCCATCAACGGGCCAAGCATCGGCGGTAGATCCGAAAATTTAAATAGCCACTATAGGCAGCCAGTGCGGGCACGACACTGGGCCGATTGAAATGCCGAATTTTCGAGCTCCTGGGATCGCATTATATCAAAATATATGAAACAGTATATACGAAAATTCAGGTCATTACAAACCCCCATTTTTGAGGAAGCAATAATGAATTGATTAATCATCAGTGGAGTAATTAATGAATCACTCCGATGTGCAATTATCTGATCTCCTCGAATCTGCTGTTGTCTTTCGACAAAGACCAAAGTAAATCACCCGCCGACAATGAATACTGTTACAATCTCGAAAATTGCGCAAAACATGGATCGATGCCATTTTTATTAGCTGATAAAATTTGAAAGTAATATAAAAAAAAAATTTTTAAGGATTAGGAAGAACGGTCAATATTCTCAGTATTGAAGGTAATCTTAAATAAAATGCAAAATTACCAAAACTCCCAACAGAAATTTAACAGGTTAACCGTTTTTTTTCTATCTTTTTTTAATGTTCTCGTCATTATGTAATGAACCTAATGCAGCATATTAAAATTCAATTTCTGCATATTTTAATAATTATCAATTTCGTTCAAGCGGCTCGAATCGTGTCACGATGCAACAATGGAAAGGGCGGATTAGTTACGGCCGACCCCCTGGGCTGAAGCATCCTCGAAAAACTTCACGTTTTGATAGCCATATTTTTCTTTCTAATTCAGAGCGCCTGTTTTCGGTTCACCGTGAGTACTTTCCCGGTTGCAGATTACTCGCTTCCAGGCGCAGCAATGAACCACATTTTCGATAAATAAACAAACAAAAAAGAAGAGCTTTCTTTTTCTGTATTATGCCATTGAGATTATGTGGTTAAAATATTATATCGAACAATTCATCCATGTAGGAGGAAACTGGGCGCAACAAATACACGGGCTAAAAATTAAGCCTGACGAAGCGCCTTAACCTCTTTGCCGACTGCCCGCGCTCGCCGTATTTAATCGAATGATCGCGCGAGTGCTGACAAAGCGGAAAATTCTGCTCTCACACAATACGTGCACTGTGACAGCACATATGATAGCACGCTGTACTGCACTTCGTGCACACCGAGTGTGCTCACCTTGAGTGAACATTGTCATCTGGGTACAGAGAAGAACCTTTAACAAGAAAAACTATTTTTTCTCAAAATTTGTCACCTCTACTCCGGCAATTTAATTTGCAGTTACAATTAAATAACTGGAATATTTAAATTTGCATATAAAAAAATTAATTTTTAGATAAAAAACGATATTTCAAGCAAAGGCATGCATTTCTCGTTCTTAGAGAAAGTACTTCTGCAACAAGCACTGATTCCTCTTCTTGTGATTATTAATAATTAATTATCAATAATAATTTTAATAAATTAATTAATTTTCTATTATTGAGAGACTACAATCTTCGCATTTATTATTTTACAAATTACTTTCTTTATAAATAACAGTGAATGTGCAGCACGAATTATTTTTGAGGCATGTTGAAGGAAAAGTTTGTTTTCACTTTAGAGCTTGATTATCAGCTTAATTTTGATCTGGTGAATAATGAATTTCGATAGGATCATTTGACCACCTTGGTAATGATTCGTGCAAAAATCAATAATGATATGATTTTTTTCTGATACAAAAAACGCGTTTAACAGCTTGACATGATATCGGCGGAAGAAGAACAGAGATACCAATATTATTATTTTATTCCATTCCCTTGAAGCATTAATCTGAATTATTATATGAAACAGTTATCATTTTCTATTATTGTAATATTTTCTTCGCAATTATCATTTCACATATTGCTTTCTTTATGGATAACAGTGAATGTGCAGCATGAATTATTTTGGAGGCGTATTGAAGGAAAAGTTTAATTTCACTTTAGAGCTTGATTATCAGCCTTATTTTAATCTGGTGATCACTGAATTTTGCTAAGATCATTGAAGCACATTTGGAATGCTCCACGCAAAAATCAGTAATGATATGATTTTCTTCTGATACAAAAAACGCTTTTAACAGCTTGACATATACATAATATCGGCGGGAGAAGAACAGAGATACCAAAAGTATTATTTTATTCAATTCCCTTGAAGTAACAGTCCGAATTATTTTATTTTATGCAAAGATCATATCACGACTCAATCAACTGAAGCTAAATCTGATCTGACTAAGGAAATAAATCATTTGAACGCAACAATCGAGAACACCATCCAAGAAGTAGCTAAGCTTTCTTCTAGACTTGATTCTGCTGAAACAGCAATCAACGAACTTCAAGAAAATCGTGATCAACAAACGAGGGAATCATTTTCCACAATCTCACAAGATACAGGTAACAAGATTACTTTAAGTTCTATAAAAGAACTAAAAGAAAGAGAGTGGAGGAAGAAAAATATAATAATCTTTGGTTACACGGACCCTCCCACTCAAGTGAATAATATCGCAGATTCTTCAGATTCAAGTATGCCCAATAATAATAAGATAAACACTATAGCTGCGGACATTCTATCTAATTGAATAGAAGTCACCCCTTTTATCAAAAGATCTTATCGCGTTGGTAAACGTTCACAGATACTAAACAGACCGAGGCCTTTGAAAATAGAACTGCATTCGGAGGAAGCTGCAACGGAATACACGAGGAAATTCTCCATTCTACAGAAAACGAACTTACTGTCATTCAAATTGCAAGGTCTACGAATACGAGTACTGAAAGAACGGAAGCGGAATGGGGAGTCAGATTTGCATCTAGCTTGGTCTCAAGGTCAGCCAATAATAACAAAGCATACGAGAGCCAAGGCGTCACCATCGACCAAGTAATGTTATCGCCCGAGGGTAATGATTCCGCCAATTTATTCAATAAGATTTCAAATCAGAATAATAGTTTCAGTATTTATTACCAAAATACTCGCGGCTTAAATACTGAGGTAAGGCGAGTAAAAACTTTCTCTGAGTTATATTCATACGATGTGATTGCATTAACAGAAACGTGGCTTAAGCCTCACATTTGTTCATCAGAATATTTAAATTCAAGCCTGCCGCCTATAATTACTACAAATTTAATTTAAGTTTAATTTAAGTTCAGAAGGACTGTATTTAGATGATATAGAATATAAATATAATATGATATACATGGAATATAATACTATAAATAGACCTAAGATAAGACTATACAAATATTGTACACAACCCTGTAATTGGTTTCTAAACTGTTGGTTAGTCTCAATAAAGAATCAAATCAAATGTTAATAATTTTCTACTATCGTAATATTATCTTTGCAATTATTATCATTTGACAAATTTCTTTCTTTATAAATAACAGTGAATGTGCAGCATGAATTATTTTGGAGACGTGTTGAAGGAACAGTTTAATTGCACTTTAAAGCTTGATTATCAGCTTAATTTTAATCTACTAATAATTCTAATATCTAATATCTAATATTCTAATATCTAATAATTAATGGCAATTAACACTTGTGTGGTATGCCTGGATTTACAAACTAATATCGTGAAAGGGATCTTTAAATATAATCGAAAAGGAAATAAATGTTTAAAGATCAACTGGAATGGAAAATATTAACCGATCTTTTTCAATCTTTTTTTGATTTACTCGTAATAATATAACGAGGCTAATGGAGTCTATTGAAATTTAATTAAGTAATATTGTAAAAAATTTGGATTTTTCGCCACTGTGTCTAATCTCAAACAATGGGAAGGTTGCGCGAGGCCAAAAACCGTCCGCTCGACAATATACCCCCTGCCACAATGGTATTGGTTTCCAGACAATGCGTCACCCAGGCCGATTGTCCCCTGCTAATTAATTTATTGCAGGCAATTTTTTCACACTTTTTTCCCCATGTAGGGAAAAGTTGGATATCGTGTCAGCGCGGGGCATGGCGACTCTTGCAAATAATGCTCGTGTTTGTTCATTTTCATATTAAAAAACTAATATAAAACTCAATAAGCACGAGCATTATTAGCAAGAGTCTCCGTGCCCCGCACTGACACCATACCCCACTTTCCCCTACCCTTTCTTTCCTGTAAATATTCCTACGGTGATTGGCTGCCGAAATTTTTTTTTTTCACCAACAAGCTTTACCCTTTTAGGCGTGATATCATATTTCTGTCCTTCTCGCACACTAAGCACAGAATTCCCACGAATGTCCCCAGCCCTCTTAAGGGCCTTGGAAATCGAGTGTAAATCTTAAAAGTCGGATTCAGGCCGAACGGCGAAGCCATTTTGTCTGATTTTTTGTGTAAATAATCTAAAGGGTATAAAGACTCGTGGTACAAGTCGCTTTAAAAAAAAAATCTATTTTCATGTAACAATGAGAAGAAATAATTTCTCCTTGATTTCATCCAGGGGCGAAAACACCATATATGAAAACTAGGGGCCCCCACCCAAATGAGTGGGTGAATTCCGAAAAGGTTGGGTGGGTGTAAGTGGTTGGGAGTGGATAATATCATGAAATGCAGATTTTAAAAGAAATTTCACTGTAAAAAATCTAATATCTTATAATCAATCCGTCCCCGAATTCTTGCATGCAATATTCACGCCGAATCAGTGTAACTGTACAATTTTCGGCAACTTACTCCGAAAGTAGTACCTTGTACATTACATAACAATATACAAGCTCTCTATGTTTGAAAAGGAAGATTATACTGAGATTATTTTTGAACTACAATTATGAAGTTTGAAGTGAGAGTCAATTTTTCAGTTAAAAGAGTAAATAAATTTTCAAAGAAAAACAATGATTTTTTAACAAAATAGTTATATTTGCAACCAACGAGATGGACTTTCAAGTAAATAAGTGAATAATCCTCATAAAAAATTACTTTCTAACCAAATTGTTAAATTTGCAAGAAATTAGAATATTTTTAAGCAACAGAAATAAATTTATGATCGAAGAAACAGTTGCTGACTTGTCAACCAAAAAGGATACTTTTTTTTAAATTGTTCACTTTTTTGAAGAAAGTAGATCAGGTTTCGACAAAACAGTGAAAGTTTCAATACCAAATATTGATTTTGAAAGAATCAAAAATATTTTATACTGAAAAATACGAATTTTCAACAAAATAATTCAAGTTTCAACTGAAAATGACTAATTTTTCAGAAAATAGTTCAATTTTCTAGCAAAGAGATGAATTGTGAACAAAAATTATGCATCTCCAGCTACAAAATTAATGTTTAACAAAGTAGTTCGACATTCATCCAAGTAAGTAAAAAAAATATGAATTTTTAACAAATACATGATTTTTCAACTGAACATATTTTGATGTTCAAACAAAATATAAGAATTATCAATTATTATAATCATCATATCGAATTCAGGAACGCCTTGATTAGAAGATACTATATTTTTTACAGTTTAATTTTACTTAAAGTCTGCATTTTATGATATTATCCACCCTTAACGACTTACACTCACCCAACCTTTTGGGAATTCAACTACTCATTTGGTTAGGTGCCCCTAATTTTCGTGTATGGTGTGTGCGCCCCTGGATGAAGTCGAGAAAAAATGATTTCTTTTAATTGTTACATGAAAAATAGATTTTTTTTCGAAAAAAAACTATCTGTACCGCGAGTCTTTATACCCTTTACATTATTTATACAAAAAATCAGATAAAATGGCCTTGCTGTTTGGCCTGCCATGTGGAAATCGGCCCAACTTAGCCCAACTTATAATTGAGCGCCAATTGGGCCCCAACAGGTTAGCCCAGATAACAAAAAGTGAAATTATACTTAACAGATTATTTTAATTACATGAGTAAGTTGATGCAATCCAACCCAAATCCTGAAACTTTTCTAATTATTCCGCCTTTTTAATTATCAAAACTTATGTTAATAAAGCCGATCAGTGTTTGATTTCTTGCTTCGGCTTATATTGGGCATTCCCATACAGCGCCCATAGTGGACGTTCAGCATTATTCAACAGATTTTTTCATTATATGAGTACGTGCATGCAATTCCATCCAAATCCTGAAACTTTTACTTTGGGCATACCTATAAAACGCCCATAGTGGATGCTCTAAATTAATTACCAGATTATTTCATTTATATGAGTGAGTGGATTCAATTCCATACAAATCCTGAAGCTTTTGCAATTATTCAGAAGTTTTAATTATCAAAACTTATGTTGATAAAGCCGATCAGTGCTTATTTTTTCTTAATTGGGCTTAAATTAGGCTTACCCATAAAACGCCCATAGTGAGCACTATTGGAGCAAACCAGTCTGGCCCCAAACAGTAACCCGAGTTATATCGATAGAGGGCAGTAGAGAGATAAAATTTCGGCTGTGGTCGGCTGCTATTTACTTCGGTAAATTCATTTTAAACTGCATCCGCTTAGAAGTAAATATGAGTCGGGATATTCTGATAGAAAACGCCTTGCGAATTATAAATTACGTATACGGGTTAAAAAGTATTGCATATACATTACATAGTGAATGTATCATTTACGAATATAACTTGTTTATTATATTTCGTTGGAAGTGTTAAAGTATATTAATTTGCTGAAAATTTTGTTTTCCTCTCATTCTTGAAAAGAACTTTTAACAGTAACATTTTCAAGTGAAACAATATTGAATAAACATTTTTTTAACTTAGCATTTTGTAATTTTGAAAAACCCGGTTGCAATAAAGCAGTCGCGCACGCCATTTTTTGTTGTAGTCGAGTCCGTTCAAGTTTCCGTAAAATAAGATTATTCTTACAAAGTTCTTTCGTTTTTTTAAGTAGGAATAAACAAAATAAGTCATTCCCGTGTGTTGTTTCTCATTCTCAGTTGAGTGTTTGTGCCAAACCAAATTTATTGCAGAAAACACCACGTCAAATGCTTTTAGGACTGATCTGAGTGTTGGAAGCAGGCATGGACTGGCCATCTGGAATTTGGGAGATTTCCCGGTGGGCCGCGAGCCCTGAGGGCCACCGAGGGCATACCCAGGGCCGCATTTAGTACAGGGGCCACCAGGACCATGTCCCCAGGGCCCTCACCGATTACAGGCCCCCAGCAATGCGGAAACAATTGAAAATTTGCCATGCACACGCTTGTCCATCGGCTCCTACCTCGATGATATTTTCGTTTATTACTTTCAACTTTATGAATTCAATAATTGTACCATTTTTTATTAATTTGGCATAAAGTGGGCTGCCCAACTAAGGCCCAGCTATTTACCTCAATCTGGGCATTCGTTGGGCTGACCGTTACAACCCAGACAGTAGCCCAGTTGGGCAGTGATTGGGTTGCCCAATTGGAGCCCAACTATTAATGGGTAATCTGGTTGGGGTCCAGTCTGGCCCCAATAATTTTCTATTATTGTGAGATTATCTTCGCAATTATAATTCTACAAATTACTTTCTTCATGAATAACAGTGAATGTGCAGCAAGAATGATTTTGGAGGCGTGTTGAAGGAAAAGTTTAATTTCACTTTTAATCTGGTGACTACTGAATTTTGATAGGAATGATATGATTTTTTCTGATACAAAAAACGCGGTTAAAAGACTTGATATAATATTGGTGAGAGAAGAAAAGAGATACCAGTGTTATAATTTTATTCCATTCCGTTGAAGTATTAATCTGAATTATTATATGAGAGGTTAATAATGTTCTATTATTGCACGGAGAATATTTGTCTGTTAAATTTTACATAACTTAGTTCGGTTAACGGAAGACATTACGGAATTATATTAAAATTTCACTTTTAGTCATGTAAAATGAAAAAGGGAACATTTGATGTGAAAATATGAATAACTAATATAAATTCATTATAATTTAATTCGCGATTCAGTAAGAAATAATACAACTAGATAATAAAGATTACCTGACAGTTGGGTAAAATAAGATGTCGATTACCTACCAGTTAGGTAAAATGATTCGAACTGTTAGGTACAGTTTCAATAGAAGAAAACAAAGTCGACCTCTCTAGATATGTGAATTCTACATCACAGTCATGTAAAATTTCGTGCGCGAGCAAAAAAAAAACATTCTTTCTACAAACATATTCTGTGGAAGGTCATCCACTACTACACACATGCTTATACACATATCATACAATTCATAAGTATATCGTTGATACATATACATAATTTAACCTAAACAATTACATTAAATTATAATACATTACATACGATGTAGTCGCACGCTTTTAACGATATCAACGCTATTAAAAATCGACAATGCTGTGACGGCCGGGTTTCGAACCACCTAAGCTACGTTTCACGCGTTCTATTGCTAACAACTAAACCTCACGGCTAACCTAAGACTTAGAATATCGAGAAAAAAATCTCGGCTATAAAGTTGAAGTACGAGTACGTCAGGGCCGTGCAAAAAAAATCTGGCTTTGCGCGCACAAGTTCCAGTGAATTCAATATGAATGAATATCAAATGAAGATCATTTGTTTCCTTGCTATCTTTTTTGGTTTTGGCGACGAGCGTGGAGATGTGATTGAGGCGAAAGGTGGTAAGGGAGGTCAGTGAAGTGAAGGGGTTGTGTGGAATTGTGGCGAGGCTGTTTTGTAAGGTTAAAAGGGTTAGGAGGAAAGTTGAAAGTGATAATTCGGAAGTTAGTTGTCGAGGATGGGAAAGTGAGAGAGAAGATAGGTGACAGCAGGTCGATAAAATAGGCCAGCATGTTTGTTGCGAGGAGTCCAGTGGGGCCCGGCAGAGGGCAGGAGCAGGTATAAAACAACGCCGGTGCTGATGATCTCACTGCGACCGGCGAAACAGGGAGGTAGACCGTGAGCTCATGACATAAATGTTGTAATTATAGGAAACAGGTATATTGTGTGCCAGAGAGGTTCGACTCACGATAACGAACGTAAAGATGCGTAACTTGCAGGTCTGAGTGGAAGAGGTGAGCGGTGGCGACCTGGCAAAGGTGCAAATTTTCGAAATTAATTAATGTGACTCGGAATAGCTTGACGATTTGTGTACATGTAGAAGATGACATATAAATAGCACCTGCGACTTTTGAGTCACCCGACTTGACGTAAAGGTGATATAAATCACCTTCAAAGTTGCCGGAAATTATGGTAAAATTTCTTAATATTGATCTTAGAGGAAAAACTTTCAAACAAAAGTTGGTCTACTTAGAAAGATACATATTTTCATTTCCATATCATTTTTTGATAAAAATGATACATTCAGAGAAAACATCGATTAAAGAAATGCCAGAACAATCAAAAGCTGTTCCCTGCTAAAAATTTCGGATTCTGAAATTGGTCCGAATTTATCCGAAATCAATCGGATTCACGATTTTTTCCGAAATATGTCCGATCTAATCCGAAAACTGTGCGAAAACAGTCGGAAATTTGTCTGATTATGTGCGGAGTCTGTCCGGACCATAAATTACAACTCCGGAAAGAGTCCGATTTGATCCGAAATCAGTCCAGAATTCAAAACCTGAAATTATTTTCGTTATACTAAAAATGGAAAATAGTCCGGTCTAATCCGAAATTTATCCGAACGTAAACTTTCACTCCGGAAAGAGTCCGACTTGATCCGAATTTAGTCTGGAACTCAGTACCTGAAATTATTTTTGTTAAAGTAAAACCGGAAAATCATCTGATTAAATTCGAAATCTGTCCGGTCTAAAACATCAACTCCGAAAATAGTCCGATTCTATCCGAAATTATTCCGCTGGTTTTAGTTGTCATTCGGTGAAA
>CAKNXH010058690.1:0-35770 GCA_932178445.1 Andricus quercusramuli | reverse complement strand
CTGAGAACGTGACTCTGTTTATTATTGTTTATAGGAGAACAAGCTATTATTTTACCTGAAAGTTGTTGACGTCAATTTGTTACACAAGACTTACACTATTGATGTTCTCATTTGGAGAACACCTTCTTTTAAATTGCTACAGATAGAACAGGTGATAGGAAAAATGGAAAAAAAACATGAAATATGCGCATAACTTAGTGAATATAAAAATTTGTATGAAATATTACACAGTAATGTTGGAGTAAACCTTCTGAGGAGCATGTTTTCTCTCTTGACAATTTTCGAAAAAATAACTTGCTGTACAGAAAAACAGCTTTTGATAGTTCTGGCATTTCTTTAATCGATGTTTTCTCTGAATGTATCATTTTTACCAAAAAATGATATGAGAATGAAAATATGTATCTTTCGAAGTAGACCAACTTTTGTTGGAAACTTTTTCCTCTAAAATCAATATTAAGAAATTTTTCCTGAATTTCCGGCAACGTTGAATGTGATTTATATCACCTTTACGTCAAGTCGGGTGACTCAAAAGTCGCAGGTGCTATTTATATGTCATCTTCTACATGTACACAAATCGTCAAGCTATTCCGAGTCACATTAATTAACCATGAAAATTTGCACCTTTGCCAGGTCGCCACCGCTCACCTCTTCCACTCAAACCTGCAAGTCACGCATCTTTACGTTCTTTATCGTAAGCCGAACCTGTCTGTCACAAGGCCGTAGCCAGGGGGGGAGGTGATGCGTGTTTGTTCCCCCCTCCCTGAAATTTTTTAAACATGTACATAATATACATATACTCTCCTGTGTGCCGCTGCGTAACTCCCCTCCCGAAATTTTCTCTGCTGCATGTCCCCCCTAACCCCCCGAAATTTTGTACTGCTGTATATCCCCCTCCCCCGAAAAATTTTTCTGGCTACGGCCTTGGTCTGGCACACAATATACCTCTTTTCTGTAATTACATCATTTATATCATGAGCTCACGGTCTGAAGGGTAAGGGTGATGCCGGAGAAAGCGATGATGGCGAGTATGCTACGCCAGGGAACTTCAGGTGGGAGGAGAAGGAAGGAGGACTAGCTGACAGGAGGAATCGAAGTAGGCCGCCAAATCGGGAACTGCTTAATAGATCCAGAGTTAGCAGTTTAGGATCAAGACAACTTTTTTATAAATGGAGACAGGGGGGAGGGTTTGCGGATAAAAGCGATGAGGGGGATAAGACGGAAGAAAGTAAAAGATCAATGGAAGAAAGGGGTATGAGCAGGGAGAGGAGAAGTTGCGGAAAAAGTTTTTAAAAAACTCTCCACCGGAGAGGGATAAAGCAAAAGGGAAAGTCGACCTAGAGAACCTGGAAAATCTAATTAAAGGATTTAGAGAGGAAACAAACCGAAGTCTGAATGACATGAAAAAGCGAGGGGAGGAGGTTTGGGAGGAAATGAGGAAAGTTACAGAGAAGTGGGAAGAATGAGATCTGGTGTGGCGGCAAGAAAAAGATAAAGTTTGGAAGCAGTTGGAGGATATTGAGAAAAATCAAAGGATGAGTGAGAAAGAGAGAAAATCTGATATGGAGAAGATGGCAGAAAGAGTGAGGAAGCTAGAGTGTAAGTCTGAGGATATAAAGAAAGGGAATGAAGGGGTAAGAGAAGGAGAGAGTATAAAAGAAATGAAGTGAACGTTATCCTACAAAATGTGAGAATGAAATCAAGATTGAGAGAGTTGGAAAGAAAAATGGAAGTAGAAGAGAAGACGAAACGGAGTAGAAATATAGTGATTAGAAGAATGAAAGTTGATAGTGAATCAGGAAGAGAAGAAGTGAAAAAGTTGATGGGTGAAATTGGGGCAAAAGTGCACGTGGAAGAGGTAAATTGAGTGGGAAAGAAGATTGAAGGTAAATCGCGTATGTATATAGTAAAAGTGAGAAATGAGGGGAAAAAAGTTGATATCTCGAGAAAGAAGAAAGCTTTAAAGGAAAGGGACGAAAGGATAAAGGAGGATATCACGTGGAATGCAAGTAGAAGAAAGTGGATGATGAAACAGAGAGCATGGAGTGAATGAGATAAAGGAAATACGGTATGGATAGGGAAAGACAGAATGTGGATGAATGGGATGTGTGGATATGGGATGGTGAGAAAGAAAAATTGAGTGGAGTGTGTAGGGAAGGCCCATGGCGACGAGGGAAAGAAGTGGAGACTAAGGATATAAGGGAGGAGGCAATGGAAACAGTAGAAGTTGAAAGGAAGGAAGGAGGAGAAAATGGAACGACGGGGTTTCCACAAAAGTAGGGAGGGGATATAAGGACGAAAGAATGGAGGAAGGAAGGAAGAAAGAAGTGAGAGTAGCGTTTTGGAACGTATCAGGGCTAATGAATAAAGATGAAGGATTCTGGGAAGAGGTGAAGAAATGGGATGTAGTGATGTTGAGTGAAACCTGGGTAGATGAGAAGGAGTGGAAGAGAGTGGAGAGGAAGTTACCCAAGGGATATATTTGTCAGATGCAAGGGGCAAAGAAAGAGAAGGTGAAGGGAAGAAAGAAAGGGGGTATGGTGTCAGGGGTGTGTTAGGAATTGGTGGGAGAAAAGAGAATAGAATTTGGATTTGAGCAAACGGATGAAGTCATAACGAGAATGGCGAAGATAGGGAAAAGAAAGATGAGGATAGTTTGCGTTTATAGCAGAAGGGGAGAAGAAGAAGGTCGAAGTGTGATTAGGAAATGTGGGGCGGAGAAGGATGACGAATTGGTGTTGATTGGAGGTGATCTGAATGCTTGGACGGGGGAACAGGGAGGGAAAATATGGGATGAAGAGAGTTAGACTTTCAGGAAAAAATCGAAACACAAACAGGTGGACCAGGAGGGTAGGAATCTGTTGGAAATTCTGGGGGAAACAGGATGGTTTATTTGTAATGGGAACTCGGAAGGGGATGAGGAAGGCGAGACTACGTTTGCAGGGAAAGGGGAAACAGTGATTGACTACATTCTGACCGAGGAAAGGATAAGGCGGCTGTTGAAAAGAATGGAAGCAGGGAACGAAATAGGGTCAGAATACTTCCCGGTCATTGCAACATTGAAATGACCGGGAAGGAAGAAGGAGGGAGCGACAAAGAAAAAAGAAAAGATGGGTAAATGGATAGTTGATAAGCTGAGAAAACATACGGAAAGAATGGAAGAAGAGAATGGTTTGATTGAAGATGGGGGAGGCGTGGATGAGATGTTGTGCAAGATGAGGGGAAGGGTAGAAATGATAGTGGAAGAAATTACGCCAAGTGAGGAAAAAAGAATGGAGAAGAGAGGATGGTGGGATGTGGAATGTGTGGAGAGTAAGAAGCGCATAAAGTCATCGTTAAAGAATTAGAGAAGAGAAGTGATAGACAAAAAGGAGTATAATAAAAGAAAAAGGGAACACGAGAAATTACTGGATGTAAAACGACAGGAGGAGAAGGTGAGGTACTGGGAGAAGGTAGAAAAAGCAATAAAGGAAGGAAGAGAATGGAAGGTGATCAATAGAGAAAGAAGTGAATGGAAAGGAATCAATAAAGAGATAAGTATGAATGAATGGACGGTATATTTCAAGAAATTGCTAGGAGAGGTGGATAGCATGGTGATGGGGGATGGTAGAAAGATCAAGGAGTGAGGACTAAAAGGTGGGAATGATCTGACTAGAGAGAACGTGAATCAAGCAATTGAGAAGTGAAAAAGGAATAAGGCGACAGGAGAGGATGGGATGGAGAATTAATCGTTGAAATTTGGAGGAAGAAGGGTTAGAGAAGAGATTTGAGAAGTATGTGATAGCGTATGGAGAGGGAAAGGATGGCCGAAGGAGTGCAGAACAATTTTTGTTAGTTTCTTTATTGAAGTGGACGAAGAGCTGATTGAGAGGATAAAAGAGGTTTTTACGGAAACAAAGACAAGGGTGAGGATCGGGGAACAGAAAGGAGAGGAATTCTGGACAGAAAGGGGTCTTAGGCAACGATTCCCGCTAAGCCTGCTGTTGTTTAGCATATTGTTAACAGACCTATAAGAGAAAATGGGAAGGAAAGGTACAGGGGGTATAGTCCTAGGAAATAAAAGAATATACTTGTTAGCGCACGCGGACGACGTGGTGCTTCTGGCAGAGAATGAAAGTGGAATGAAGTTGCTAATGAAAGGATTCGAAGAGTACGTGAGTGAGAAGCATCTGACCATTAATGTGACGAAGACAAAGATAGTATGTTTCAGGAAGAGAAAGAATGGAGTAAAGTATGGATGGAAGATAAATAGAGAAATAGTAGAGGAATTTTGTTAATTACGATACTGGTTCGAAGCGGGAGGTGGAAACAATCTGCAAGTTAAAAAAATGATGGAAAGTGCGAGTATGGTGATGGGTCAAGTGTGGGGGATTGGAAGAAGAAGATTCAAAGAGGACTAGAAGATGAGAGTATGGCTGTTTGATTCACTGGTATGGTCTGTGATGTTTTATGGAGTGGAGATTTGGGGATGGAAGGAGTACAAAAAAGTAGAAAACATGCAACAGAGATTTCTGAGATGGGTTATGGGAGTGAGCTAGAACTTCCCAGGTTACATGTCGAGAGAAGAAACAGGGAGAGAGAAATTGTTGATAAGGCAGAGGAAAATGGTATGGAAGTTTGAAGAGAAACTTAAGAGGTAAGGATAGCAAAGTTGCACAAGTATGCCTGCAGGAAATATTAGATAGAAGGAGGAGAGGAAACACGGTATGTGGGTATGAAAGGGAATCTTGGGAGCACGTGTTGGAGAGATGTACAGGGGAAGAGGAAGGGGGAAAGAGCGTGGTAGATAAAGTTAGGTGGATACTGAGCGGTTGTGGACAAGGGGAGAAGTGGGTAAAAAGCTTAGAAGAGAAAAGGGAAGAAATAATGCACGGGGGAGGAGAAAACCAAAATTGAAATATGGATAAGGAGAATTAGTGTTGCGTGTCATTGAAAAGCTTGAAGAGTAATGGTAAGAGGAAACGGAAGCCCTGGAAGGTCTCGCGCATTTGCTAGATAATAGTTATTAGCTAGTAAGATAATAGTTAAGAACTTGTAAATATTAAGAAGGCGAAGCGATTATAGTTTAAGATAAGCATTAGGTATAGAGGATAAGTGAAATTGGAAAGATGTGAAGGGAACGGAGCCTTTAAACCCGTAAAAGGGAGAGTAATAAAATACAATACAATACGACTAATAATCTATTTTTTGTTGAAAATTTAGCTTTTTTAGTTGATGATTCATCTATTTTGTTGAAAGTTTCTCTCTTTTTGGTAGAAAATTAACCTTTTTAGTTAAAATTCATGTACTTCATTTGATTTCTTTGGTTAAAAAATAGTTTTTTCTCATTAAAAAGTAATTTTTTAAACTAAAAATTTAACTCAATTTCTTATCGAGATTCTTTTTCATACAAATTTAATCTTTTTGGTAGAAAATTCATTTGTTTAGTTAAAAATTCATTTTGTTTGCTTAAGAACTTATTTCTCTAACTAAAAATTAAACTATTTCAGAGTTTGTTAAAAATATATGTTTTTAGTTGAAAATTTATCTTTTTGGTTAAAGATGCAACTATTGGGTTAAAAATTCCATTTAAAATAAAAAATTTTGATGGAAAATTCATGTATTTTCTTAAAAATCATTCTTTTTCGGTAGAAAATTAATCTTTTTGGTTGCAATTTTCATTTCCTTGGTTGAACATTATTTCTTATATCAAAAATTAATTTTCTTGAATAAAAATTTGAAAATTAATTCTTTAACTAAAAATTTAAATATATGCCGTTTTTCGTCAAACGTTTTGTTATAGCCATTACATCTTTTCGGTTGAAAATTCACTTTTTTTGGCTTAAAATTCAACTATTCTATTGAAAATTTATTTTATATTTCAAAAAATACTGGAGAACGCCTGGATATATGGTGAGAGAAGAATTACAAAGAGATATATTAAGTACTAGAGGAGGTAAGAGAGCATGGCAATTTGAGACGAAGTTAAGGGGAGAGGAAGGGAGGGGAGTTAGCGAAAAAGTGTTTGAAAGAGGTAGAAGAAAGGAGAGGGAGGGCGGTAGAACTAACCAGATGGGAAGAAGAAAGGAGGGAGTTTTTTAGTGCTAGTGATATCGGAGAGGGAAATGGAGTAAGCTATGAAGAATTTGAGAGAAGGGACAGGGAAGGACAAGTAATGGAAAGATGGGGAATGATTGAGGAATCAAAATATAATAAATGGTATAAGATGATAAAATAGGAAGGAGTACCAAAGTATTTAGAAAAGGGATGGGGAGAGAGAAGATGGACCAGAATAGCAAGATTTAGATTGGGAAACGAGGTGAAGGAGGGGATGTATTGTGAAAAGGAAGAGAACAAAAAGTGCAGAATATGTGAATGGGAGGAGGAAACATGGTAGCATGTATGGGAAGGATGTAGGAGAGGCATGGAAGATAAAGGAAGCTGGCAAAAGAATGGGGTAAAGATTCTAGGGGAAGGATGGAATGAGTGAGGAGTGGACGAAGGAGTAGGACGGGACTAGAGGGGCGAATGAGAAAGAATGGAAGAATGGATGTGGAAAAATGACAAAATGAGAATGAGATAGAAGAGAAGTGCAAGTGAAGGAAAAAGGAAACGGAAGTCGCATAGATTAGAAGCGTAAAGATATGTGAGTAGTTACATGTAAACATGCTGTAATAGTACACGGAAAAAAAAATTTCAATAAATTTTATAGAACTAGTCCTATAGTAGAGGATACGACGGGTAGTTTATTAAAAGTTAAAATCTTCTTGGTTTTACATTGCATCGAAATATTCTACAAAATTTAATACAGAGTTCTCTAAAATGCGAAAAACGTAGAATAGTTCTAGAAAATCTAAAAGTCCAGCTAATATACAGTCTACATCGGAGAAGTCTCGAAACTATAGAGAACAGTTCTATAAAATCATGGCCGATTTTTAGCCTAAAAAAAAAAATCTTTTTTATTATCATTATTATTATCATTATCCTTTAATATTTGTTCACATATTTAAGTACATAATTTATTTACTATTACACAAACAATCACTACACAAATAATCGCACGCTATTAAAATTATTATTCGCTGTGGGCTCGAACCCCCTACCTACGCATTCGGAGCTCCTGAGAAAACCTCGCAGCTAACATAACTTGTAGTATAAAAAAAAAATCTAAAATATAAGCTACAGCTGTGAAGGGCTGTTTGACAACTTTTTGTGATTTGAAAATTCTAGGTTAATGATTTCGGAAATTTGAAATTTCTGTAGTTTTATATTTTTAATGTCAGTAATTTCAAGAATATCATATTTCGAAAATTTAGTTTCAAATTTAGGTAATTACAAATTTCGGGATCTTTGACATTTTTTAAATTTTGGAAACTTTAAATTTCGAACAAATTTTTAATCGCAAATTCTTTTTTGGTTATAAATTCTAGTAGGTTCAAGATTAATAAGATGTTATATAGCTATATAGAATAAGTTTATATAAGTTATATGACATTAAAGGCTTGCATTGCAAATAATTTTAAAAGTTGAATTCCCAATTCTATATTTTTTGAATCGATTAAATAAGATATGACATGGGAAAAGTTGAATCTATTTCAATTTTTAACGTTGAAAATTAAAATCTTGAGTTTTCCAATAACCGACACATCTCTAAATGGCAAGTCCACTACCCGGGTGCACCGGAACGTGCACCAGGTCGTTCGAGACGTTATCTACGAGAACTTTTTTAGAATCTAAATTGTGTCAATAGCCAAACTAACTACCATTAAGAAAATATGAGAGAAAACAAAGTTTTCTTATTTTTATTTCGGTCTTACGATACATTTAGAAAAAATTTAAAAAAGAAATCGAGTCAAAATTCCTTTTTATTGACGTTTCGGCCTCATCTGTGGGCCTTCATCAGAAAGAAACATCTTGGAGAATAATCGAACTCAATCATAAATATACGTCGAAGCGAATGACAACATTTTAAAATTTTGTAAAGTCAGATCATTCTGAAGTTTTAAAAATCACTATGAAGTTTGTGAAAAAACATCAGTTTGTTAGCTGTTCCACAGCATTTTAATTACAAAATATGAACCTTTTTTAACATATTGTGAAAGTTCCTTGGACTTTATAGTTTCCCAATACTTTTTTTACAAACTTCATAATGATTTTTAAAACTTCAAAATGATATCTGACTTCACAAAATTTTAAAATGTTGCCATTCGCTTCGAGGTACATTTATGATTGACTCTGATTATTCTTTAAGATGTTTGTATCGATGAAGGCCCACAGATGGGGCCAAAACGTCAATAAAAAGGAATTTTGACTCGATTTAGTTTTTTAATTTTTCTAAATGGATCGTGAGACCGAAACAAAAATATGAAAACTTTGTTTTCTCTCATATTTTCTTAATATAAAAAAACGATCGAAGGGAGCTTGACTTGATGATTTCTTTAGAAATCTCGAGGTTTATCTACCAAAATAACTACCAATGGTGAGTCGACGGTAGTTAATTTGGTGGTTGAAACAATTCAAATTTCTAAAAAGTTCTCGTAGAATACGTGCTGAACTACCTGGTGCGCGACTCGGTGCACCTGGATCGTCTACTCAACACTTAATTATTTTGGATGTTGACACAATTTGAATTTTAAAGCAGTTCTCGTAGAATACGTGCCAAACGACCTGGTGCACGTTCCGGTGCATCCTGATCGTCGTCTCACCATTGGTAGTTATTTTGGCTATTGATACAATTTAGATTCTAAAAAAGTTCTCGTAGATGACGTCTTGAACGACCTGGTGCACGTTCCGGTGCACCCGGGTAGTGGATTTACCATTTAAAGATGTGTCGGTTATTGGCAAACTTAATATTTTAATTTTCAACGGGTGCTAATGTTCTCTAAGACTTGAATTCTTTTTTTTCACGCGGGAGCGATGCGGAAAAGTCGCTGCCTGCGCACAGTAGCGACTGCGCAGCTACATTTTAAAGAACTGAAGTCTATAGATCTTAGATTGAAGTAGTTCACAAACACTCAATACTTCGAATCGAATTTCTATGAGATTTTTCAACATTTTTTGAAGAATTTTTCTATACATTTGACTACATTGAGGTATTTAAACCTTATAATTATGTGATTACAAACTTTCAATACCTCAATTGTGATTTCTACGAAAGTTTTCAGCATTCGTTCATGAATTTCTCTATATATTTTATTAAACTTTTTCAAATCGGAGTTCAATATAAAGTTTACAGAATTCTTGTAGAGTTATTCTAGGTTATTTCTATATTAAATACTGAAAGTTATACAGAATATAGAAAATTTGTTCAAGGTTCGCTCTCATCCCCGACTCTTGTAATACTTCAAGAAAGTTTAATGAAATTTTTTTTCCGTGTATGAGTAGATTAAGATGCGGATGCGCTCGCTCTCACTCACTTTCTCGCTTCCGCTCGCTCGCTCACACTTCCGATAGTAAAATTGCGCTATTAAAATAGAAGTAAGGAGCTAGATTTAAGAGTTGATGTAAATAGTTGTAAATATTTGTAAATAGTAAGGATAAGATAATATAAAGTTTGTAGATGGTCTTGTAAGGAACGAAAGTCATGTAAACCCTTAGGGGACCCATTATGAATGAAGAAGAATAAAGAAGAAGAACTATTCTATTCTTTGTTTAAAATGTATGTACATCTTTTTGGTGGAAAATTCACCTAATTGGTCAAATGGTTTTTGTTGTTTTTAAGATGCATTATTTTAGTTGAAAGTTAATTTCTTTTGTTGAAAAATGAACAAATTTGGTTCAAAATATGTTTTTTTTTCGTGAGAAATAGTGTTTTCAACAAAAAAGGTAGCTACTTCATTTTTGCTGGAAAATTGATATTTTTAAGTTGAAAATTCACTTGTTTTGTTAAGAATATTTTCTTTTTCATGAGAAATTCAATTATTTAGGTGGAAAATTCATATTTTTTTGATATAAATTAAACTTTGTTTTCAAACATTAGTCTTCCTGGATCTCCCGCCTCAAAGTTCGAAGTCAGTTGTCCAGTGCCGTCCGATGCTTTTTCATCATTCGCATCTCTATACGTCAATTTTTAAACACAATATATTTTTATTTAGTAACTTAATAAATATTATCTACTGAGATGAAAGGATTGTCTATATATTTGAATATTTTCTGAAATTCTGCAATATACACCGAAATTTAAAAATTTTAAAGTTTCTACTCGGGACTTTAGATTTTACACAACTCTTTTGTATTATTTATAGTTCTGTTTTGTAGTAAATATACATAGTAGGTTAGGTTAGGTTTAATACGGGCGGGAAATCCATTAGAGGACTCCCCTGGCGCTCAAGCTATAAAGCCTATTGTGCCACACCCTTACTTCTTCACTCTCAGCAGTTGACCCCAGACCTCTTGACGAAGCCTAGTATGTCGACCACCGATCGCGTTTCGATTTCCCCTGTTTCCATAAAATGGACACCGAGGGTCTGTTGCCTGAGCCTAGCTAATGCCGGGCACTGGCATAATACATGCAGGGATGTTTCGTCATCCCTGCCGCACCTCCTGCACTCTGTCGTGGGGCTATACCCCATTTTGTGCATATGATAGTTCAAGTGATTGTGCCCTGTCAGGGTCCGTACCACTGTCCTTATGTCTTTCTTGGGTAAACTCAGGATTTCCCTGGCTCTGTCGGCCAAACTATGCAAGATACGACAAATAATGATTGAACAAAGTTTGTTCACGAAAAAAAAAAAAAAAAAAAAGTCATTGGCTCGTCGTTTAAAGGTAGGCCGGGAATTAGGAGATCGAAACCTGGGAAGTCCTACCTAATGCAACATTTTTTCTTCGACTTCAAGCTTTGGGGGCCCCCTAGCTTGCGGGGCCCGTGTTCCCGGAACACATGGAACACCGATAGTTACGCCGCTGTCTCTCGATTTCCATTCCTTGTCCCCCCCCCTCCCCTCCGTAATCTTAAGGTAAGAGAACTACGAGAAACTATGCACGTAAGAAAACTAGATATTCTATGTGTATCAGAGACAAAGAAAAAGGGTTGCGAAAGTAGAAACATAGAAAATGGAGCGTTGAAAGGCGGTTTTGAAATATGGTCAGGAGTAGATAGTGAATCACATTGTAATCAAGGGGTTGGTCAGATTATGAATAAAGAAGCAAGACGGCATCTCAAAAATCAAGGATGTATCGCCCAGATTGCCGTGGGAAACTTTAAATGATACAATAAGTACTTGCGATCATGGTGAACGAACCATTTTGCTAGGAGATATGACCGGATGGGTCGGCGTCCAACGTCAGGGTACAGATACAGAAAGGGTGCTAAGTAATTCTGGGGTTCCAACAAGAAAAAATTGTAACAGGGAAAAATTAGTTAATGGAGAAGAAAGAGAACCAAACGAATGAAACAAGCGCGAAACAAGATTGAAAATTTACAGAAACCGGAAGTGCGGGTAGATTTTTAGAATGAGTTAAAGGAACGCACAGATAGGGCAACTTGAGAAGCGCTTATAATAATAAAGATATAGAGGGCACGTGGACTATGCTACGGATATCATTGTTAGAACTGCGAAAATTAAGGTAAATAAAAGAAAAATCATAGTATTTAAAGGAAAAGATGATAACGCAATGTGCAAAATTGTCCTAAGTGATAAAAAGTTAGAACAAGTTGATAAGTTTATAACACGAAAATTCTACATCAATCTAACAAATCTATACCTACTTCCCCACATTAATATTTTCCAACCGAGCTAGTCACGATTACCCCGAAAGGGAAATGTCCTAATGGTATGATAATAATTAATGCTCATGGTCCTTCAAAATTCGAACAGTTTATTCAATTTTTACATTTTCATCCAGAGAAGGTATTAGTTTTGTGAAATATTCCCCCCCCCCCCCACCGGTTTTTGTCAAATGTCCATTTTTCAATAATCTTTTTAAAATTTATCATATATATGTTCCAAAAACAACTTAGATACTTTTTTCACCCCTTTTCAGATAGTTGGAAGAAATTTTTCTGATTGTATGATTAATGAGAAAGATACGGAAATGTACGCTGAAGTGAAGGAATTTCCTTGTTCATTTTAGATCAAATACAAATTTAGTCATTTTTATCTGAAAAAAATAGAACATAATATATTGTCGGGCACCGTGAGCGCGTTCGAACTTTTGAGTTACCATTAAACGATGAACAGAAACGAGGGTGGAGCGCAAGGTTTACATCATTTTTAAACTAAATATCGAGCGCGAAGCGCGAGTGTATTGATGAGAATGTGTTCCTTAAGATCGATAGAACCTTCAGTAAATTAGTTCCTCTTTCTATGTAAAACGTACATAATTAAATCAAAAGCAGGTCATAACGATGAAGCTAACTAAGAGAATGTTAGCCCGTGAAGCGCGCAATAGCGAGCACACGAACATACGAAAACCCAGAGGAACCGAGCTTAAAGCGTCAGGCAAATGTGTCCGAGCGCGTAGCGCGAGTTGAATATATTATCGAGCGCGAAGCGCGAGATGAATGCCTAATCGAGCACGAAGCGCGAGATACAACAGGTGCGCGCCCTAGGCGCGCTCAAACTTGCTATCGTGTACACATCCTAATTTAAAATTATCTTATTGCAATATTCTAAATTTCTGTCATTCTAGGTCAAAAAAGAAAAACTTTTTCCTGGAAGACTTATAATTTCCTATAGATTCTTGTAGTTGTAAATTCTTGTAAAAAATTAAGACTACAATAAAATATAACAATGTACAAAAAAAACAACAAAGGTACATAAATCGTATCGACAATAGAAAAAAGTTGTACTTTCTTGTAATTTTGGTTGTAATTTATTGTATTCATTGGTAGTTTCCTGCTCGGCGCCTATACATCCCGGCGCCTAAACGTCCAGCGCCTAAACGTCCTGGCGCCTAAATATCCCGCGCCTGAACGTCCAGCGTCTTAACGTCCTGGCGCCTAAACGTCACGTACCCTGTCAAAAAGCGCCTAATGCCCCACAGTAATTCGGCAATTTAAAGGGTAGTTCTGCCACGAAATAGAGGGGGTAGGGACGTTGTAGATATCAAGAAACGGCGTAAGTCACAATTTATACAGTTGCGAAACTATTCGAACAGCAAACGAGTTGCTGCGCTGTATAAAACCATCTGTAAAGCGAATCTCGATTACGCGCTTTTAAAATAGTGCTCAAAGGAGGCCATGAATATCAGGGCAGAAGCCACAGAGGCATTAGAAACGCAATGGAGGCAAAAAACTATCCACGGCGAGTACCACAAAACGTTAGATCAACATGTTGTGAATAGTGAGGCATCCAATATTTGACTGAAAAAAGGCGTCCTGTTTCCAGAAACGGAAGAATTCGTCATTGCGATTAAAGTCAGGTTCATCAGTACAAGAAGTTATCGCAAACATGTGTTACATCAAGACGTGGTTGGCCGGTGCCGATTATGTGGACTGTGGAGATACCAACGAATCCATCGAGCACATTGTTGATGGTTGTCGCGTATGAATCAGAGGGAATATACGCACCCGATATAATGATATAACGGGTATAATACATCAACAACTTGCCGCAAACCTAAGAATCTTAAGAGAATGGATGTCTTTCCCTATTAAAATTCTGACACGCTTGAAACATCGGATTTTTCGAAAAAGCAAAAAATTTAACTATACATCAAACTTGTTCGAATATACGAACAAGTCGAATTTCGAAGATTCTACTTGACTTTTGGATTCATTTTTTCACTAAAAAAAGGAGTCATTCTGCTTAATAAAATTGTAATAACTTAAGGAATTCAAACCGGTTTGCTGTACATGTAATTTTGTTTCTATTTAAAAAAAATACAATTTTCCAAGCGCGTCTAAATTTGTATTCAAAATTTGAATACGCGACTGCATACTTCTAGTGGGAAAGTACGTCGCAAATTGGGATAGTAAACGATGTAAGTTTCGACTGCATTTCCGACACAGTTTACGACGTACTTTACGACGCGACGTCGCACAGTAGGCCAAAAACGCGAAAAGCTGGCCAAAAGTATAAAATGTTCATAAAATGGGCCAAGTTCGGTTACTCACGGGTTTTTGGGGTTGTTCATTACGAAACCGATGTGAAAAATTCCGAAAACAAAATAGCGGATCCAATATGGCGAAAGAGAATGCTAAATAAATTTTTGATTATTTTCAAAATGAGTATGAGGAGGTTTTTAAGCTCGCTGATTACGAATCCGACGTGAGAAACAATGGCAGATCGAATATGGCAGACATCGGATTCGTAATCAGTAACCTCAAAAACCCCCTCATATCAATTTCGAAAAGAATCAAAAGTTTATTTAGAATACTCGCTCGCCATACTGGATCCGCCATTTTGTTTTCAGAATTTTTGACATTGGATTCTTAATCAGCGACCACAAAAACCCGTGAGTAACAGAATTTGGCCTATTTTATGAACATCTTATACTTTTGGCAACTTTTCGCAATTTGGTCCTACTGTGCACTGTGCGCCGCGGCCGCCGAAGGAAAATCAGGCGCGAATTCAGAGAAGGGCTTTAGGGGGGGGGGGCATCCAATAATTCCCCTTCCCAACCACTCTCAAGGGGGGAGGAGGGTAATAATAATTGTTAAGTTATTTATTCGCTTTGAATGTTTATTATGAATTATATAAATATATTATTCATGAATCTTATCCCTTGGTATACACTATTCTGAATCAAAATATGAGTGAAAAACTTAAAAATAATTTTTTCACATAAATAGCGTAAATTACGTTTCGGCCTATTGCGACGGCTGAGCACATTGCTCACGAATTTTTGCAGTGTGCTCCTTACACATAGGTCGGTCGCATTTCAAGCAATTATAGAAAGTTTTGCGATCCAACGAAGGAATGCAAAGCCCGCATCAGATACTTTCAGCGCGTGTGTTCTTATCATGGATGCGCAAGCATTCGAGTACAAATGCGTACAGGCTCAGCAGAGGGTCCAGCAGTATCCGATTGTTCCAAATATTCTTGGCTTTCTTCTTCTTCCTCTTCTTTGCCATTCGTCTCTGAATTATTTGGGTTGCGTTCATGTGCTTCATCGCCTGTGTCGCCCTGCGTCTCGTCGGTACCATGTTCCGTGCCTGTGGCATAAAGAGTTTGTAACTCCTCGGCATGGCGAATTTTCGCACGTGTTAACATTCTGATGTAGTAGCTGCAAAAAATAAATAATTTTTATTAATATTTTGAACTAAAGAATATCATAGCGTGGTAAGACACACGTGAGTGTAAATCAGTCTGCAGACGCAAAACTTACGCTGGGATACATGACCGTCACGTACGCATACACACACACAAACAATACACTCCGGCAACCGAATTAGACTTTCCACTTTCAAGATAAGCTATGAACATTACAAATATACAAATAAAATAAACATTACTTACATTTAGATTTTTCTGGATTTTGTAACACTGTATACAAACTGGGTGAAAAATACCCGAAAGGATAGTTTCGAAGTGCGTCCTTCAGCAGTTTTCAAGACACTGAAGCTGGTAAGGTAGCTCTGCGTGGTACAGGCCCATAACTCCCCCCGGTTACAGATCCACACTTCTTCTTGTTTCGAAATAACAGATCTTGCAAAATCGTGCCCGGTTAGCGTACCTCAGTGTGTATACCAAGGGTTATAAACATAAATAACAAATGTTCAAATAAAAACCATGTTTTTATATTTACAAGCTGCGTCTTGCATGTCATGGTATAATCATCATTCAACAAGTATAAAATATTCATAAAATTTCACAAGTCAAGCATAAACTATAAAAAGATTATTTTTACACAACAAAATTGAGGGGTCTATTTCCACTCCTTGCAATATTCATATTCCCGGTGCAAATCCGGGCTGAGGTAGATTTTTTTTTGTTCTTAAAAAAATATTTGTCTGAAGTAATCATTTTAACGAATCAAAACTTTCATTTATTATAAATGTACTGTCTTATTTTCGGTAGATATTCACTTGCCCGAAATTTAATTTCCCCTAAAACTCATTCTGCCGAAAAAATCACTAGATCACTAGCCGCCTTCGAAACAATTGATAGATGGGCTTCTGCTTGGCCAATTAAAATTCGCAAGCTGAAGCCCATCTATCTATTGTTTCGAAGGCGGCTAGTAATCTAGTGATTTTTTCGGCAAAATGAGTTTTAGGGAAAATGAAATTTCGGACAAATACCTACCTTATTTTCAATGATCTAAATTGAAGAACGAATCAACAAATTTATAAATTTTCAAAATTGTATCATTTTACGCAATTTTAAGTTAGAAACATAAAAAATTTAAGGATTAACCTTTCTTTTAAACTGAACGCTTCTTAAATAAATTATTATTCAATTGTTATTTATACATCAAATTGTTACTCATACATCAAATTGTTTTTTTTTAATCTTTCAAAACATTCTCTTAAAACTATATTTTTTTAAGACAATATTTGTTTTATCTTAAAACCTTTCAAGATCCTTAAAAGCTTGAAAATTTTATTCAAAAACTTCTAAATATCTCCTCAACTTACTCGAATTTTTTCTAAATGAATACATTTTTATTTGTTATTTTATTTGAACACATCAATATTCAACATTTTCACTTGCAAATAAAATTGTTCCAATTAGAACAATTAAAATTAACATTGTTACGTTTAGCCCTCCGAATTTTCAACGATTTAAGGCTTTCTGTTTCAAACAATTCAGTTTCAAATTGTTTAGTTTTGAATATTTCATTCATAATTGTTCATTTGAAATAAACAGTCAAACATTTCTGACTATTAAAAAATTGTTCTTTTTCGTAATTAAAATTTTTAAAATTGAACTGGTTAGAAATGGTATATTTTAGACTGAAACGACAGATACTTTATAAAGTTCCAATCGGAATTTTACATTTGATTAACTACTAAGGCTTTCGAATTGAAACAGTTCATTTTCAACATGAAAGTCTGTGAATTGTTTAATTTTATCCAATTCAGAATCACCCTATATAATCAATCAATTATTGTTCAATTGCGAATACACGACCTCCCGTTTAATTTTAAAATCATTATTTAATTTATATTTACAGTTGATCAAATGCAAAATTTTGATCGTAAAGGATTTTAGAGTTCCACATTGTAAACTGAATGATTTCATAATTAAAAAGTCAACAACTCAACTTATCAATTAAAAAAAAGTTGAGATGAGACTTATTTTGAATTGCATTATATATCTTGTAACATGAAATTTATGATATTTCAAGTGATTGGATAGAATTTTCTTTGATAAACTTGTAAAAATACCAGTCAAAAAATAAATTCACTGTCATTTCCCGCTCTCAAAAAATTCCGATCATCTCCTGGCTTCCCGGACCAGCGGCCACCCTGAGTTATGATATGTCAGAATATAATTATTATTCTCGAATGATCATACGCATTTCGTGCTTGGTAGCTTAACCATTTTTCTTCAAAGAAACAATTAAAATAATATATAGTTCAATAATTCTGACATTGATGTCTTCTAATTAACACAGTAAAAATGAGGCAGGTGTGGGGGTTTGGAAAGAAGTTATTCGCAGATGATTTTGGAAGGAGAATGAAATTGTTTGATTTACTAGTGATGAGTGTGCTATTGTATGGGGTAGAAGTGTGGGGGTGGAAGGAAAGTGAAGAGGTAAATAGAAGGCTGGAGAGGTATGTAAAGTAGACCCTGGGATTGGCAAAGAACACGCATAATTATATTGGCAGGAAGGAGACGGGGAGAACGAGTGTAGGGATTCTAGCAGGGAGCCGGGCGTGTAACTATGAGGAAAAATTCTTGGAAGAGGGGGGAAGTAGGTTAGTTAGGGAGTGTTGGTGGGAGAAGGAGAACAGGAGAGGGGGTGGGAAGATGGAGGTAGAGAGGGAAAGGTATTTTAGAATGAATGGACTGCAGATGGATGAAGTGAGAAGGATGCACGAGGAAGGAAGGAAGGTTTATGACTTGGTTAAGAAAAACGGCATGGAGAGAGAGAAGACAGAAGGAGAAGAAAGAATAAGAGAATCAAGGTTTAACGGGAACTATGCGTGGATTATGCCAAGGGCAAGAGCGCAACATTTATGTGAGAAAGGAGAGAAAGGAAGTCAGGAGCTTATAGCGAGGTTGAGGTGTGGGTGCATGGAGGGTTTCAATAGGTTCTGGCTCTCTCGGGAGAAGAGATTATGTGAACTGTGTGGAAAGGGGGACGCAAGAGTGGAGCACTGGTTGGAGGAGTGCGAAGCGACGAAGGCAAGGCGATAAGAGCGTGAGGATTAGAAATAAGGAATGGATGGATGTTAATTTTTAAGGGTTAGTTTTAAGAAAATTCTGTAAAAATGTAAGTGTGAGCAATTCAATTTTTTAAGGCCAGCAGGCTGAAAAATAAACGTTCATCTATCTATTAACACACTAAAAACTCTCAGATAAATTTTGTTGCACCTCATTTTAAGATGGGGTTCCATCTCGCTCGGTGTAGGTGTACGAAACTATCGCCTGTTGTTTTTGCCGCAAAACTGTAAAAAAAAATTGATAGCAGGTGACGTTTCGTACCCCAAGTCCAAGGGAAACCATACCTTTTGTAGTGGTACCATTCACAGTACCAAGACTAATTTTTGTTGCAGGGAAATGGTACCCTGAAATTAGCGTTAGATTCACACTTTATTTTTTCTGTGAAATTTCTGTTCAATACAGTAAACACATTTTGATGTTTTTAAAAAAATTGCTAAATTTCAAAATAGTAAGCTTTCTCCGAAGTTTTTGCCTTATTACATTCTCATTAGAGAAGTTATTAGATTTGTGTAAAATTTGACCCCCCCCCCCCCCCCCGTTTTCATCAAATGTCCACGTTTTGAGACCTTCTCAACCCAAAAAACAGGTTTTTGTGAATGTGTCTGTCTGTATGTATGTGTGTATGTATGTGGGTATGTGCACGGAAAAAATAAGTTGTCGAAACTTCACTCGACTAGTCAACCATTCTAGGATAGGCCACTTTTTTTAGAATCTCGTATAATTTTGATTAAAGAACCGCAGACTTCATCGAAAAAGTGAAAAAAGTCATCGAATTATTGGAAGACAATCTAGGAACATCAGTTTTCAAATTTTTATTCAGCAGATTTTGACAAAGTTCAAGGCAAACATTCAGTTGTTCATAAAAAGTCCTCCAGATTCCAAACGATTTGGAATACAATAACTCTAGCACAGAAACGAATAACTGATTTATAAGTTGTCGAAGAATTCGTTGACTGTCTTCTACATAGCTATATATTCACAATGTACAGTCACATTGGATGCTCAGGTGAAGTGGTATATGTATCAGTCTGAATGGAGTCGCGGTCACCGGCAATGAACAAATGAGCGCGGATTTAAATTTGACTTTTCACTGACATTTGTGCAAAATATTCAATGTGTTAAGTTAGCCGTGGGGTCTAGTGGTTAGAGATAAGTTGCGTTCCATAGGTGTTGGGTAGTTCGAATCCCGCCGCAAAATTTCTTTCGATTTTTCATAGGTTCATGTGTATATGTAAAAATAAATGTAACTTAAGCGTGAGTCTATGTGAATAACAATATAGTAAATATAACCGCGAAATATATATTTTTTACCGTGGCTATACTGTTTTCTAAAAACTCGTTAGGAGTAATCGAAAGTTTCATTGACTGCAGCTTCGAAGCATTAGTGTATCAGTGTTTCAAGAACTCTATTCATCTGGTCTTCACATTTTCATTGAAATTATTTTGTACTTTCGACAACTCTTTCTACTTTTTAAACATTTATCAATCAAGGTTTGTAAGACGATTCTTCCAATTTATGACATACGTTTAACCCTATCCTAGAGTGGTTGACTCAATCACTCAAAATTTCAACAACTAATTTTTTCCGTGTGGGCAGTGGCGTAACTACGTTTAAAAAGTTTGTGTTCGGAGAAGGTGGGGGACCCTTTAGAGGTGACCAGGCACTAGCTTCTGAGAAAGAAAAAAAAATGTCATCGAATTCGATGAAGAAGCCTGTGCATGAAAAATTTTCAATTGTTTCTGCATTGGTGGGGGCCCCCTAGCTTGCGGGGCCCGTGTTCCCGGAACACATGGAACACCGGTAGTAACGCTTTGGTATACTCTTCAAGTGTCCTAAGATGAAGGTTGAGTTTGTTAGCCAGCCATTTTGGATGGAAATTCAAAAAGTGAGCGCTTTTTCAAAATTTTTGAGACCACTTTTTTTCAAATTTAAAAATTCTATGTACGTATATTCGTATTACTCAAAAAGATAAACAATTCATCCCAATGAATTTTTTTGATTAAACAAAAATTACTGGAGTTATAGCATTCACAAAAATTTCAAAAAACAAACGAAAATGAACATTTTAAGCCAAACAACGCACGATAAGAAAAAAATTCATTTGAAGAAAAATGTTTCTTTTTAAACATTCTACAATACTGTTATAAGACTTTCCTTAATTTAAAAAAAAAATCGAAAATTCAAATTTTCATCGCAAAAAAAGGAATCAAAAATTCCATTTTGCGTTCAAAATATAGAGAATATGAAAAAAAAATAAAGACTGCAAAATTGTGTATGTAAAAAAGATCTACAAATTTGTTATTGATCACTTTTTGACAGAATGCGTATTTTTTATTTTATTCGTAAAAAGTAGCATTAAAAATAGAAAAATTAAATCTTTTGAAAAACAACGCAAGGTACGTAAAAAGACGAATAGACCAAAATTGTACATTAAGGAACGATCTACAAATTTATTGGCAATCACTTTTTGATAGAATCCATAGTTTTTGCTTTAATCTTAGAAAATAAAATTAAAAATGAAAGAATTAAATTTTTGGACAAACGACACAAGCAATGAAAAATTTTTTTTTTTGCTTACACAAGAAAGAGCTATAAAAATGTGCCATAAATAATTTTTTTTAAAAATTGTATTTTTTGTTTCAATCATAAATAATCGCATTAAAAATAAAAAAAAAAATAAATTTTTGGAAAAACCACTCAAGAGACGGAAAAAAATTAATAGACAAAAGTTGTTCAATCAAAAATGATCTACAAATTCTTTATAAACTTTTGTTATAAAAATTTTCATAGAAACACTTTACGCTAGGATGCGTATTTTTGGTTCAAATTATAAAAAATAACATTGATAATAAACAAATTGAATATATCGAAAAGCGACTGTCAAATGTCCACGTTTTGAGACCCCCTGAACCCAAAAAACAGATTTTCGCGAATGTGTCTGTCTGGCTGAGTGTTTGTGGGTCTGTGGGTCTGTGAGTCTGTGTGTATGTATGTAGATTTTTATTTTGGTAGCACGATAACTTTCGAAAGAATTGACAGATTGGACTGGGCTTTGGTATACTCTTCAAGTGTCCTAAAATAAAGGTCAAGTTCGTTAGCCAGCCATTTTGGATGAAAATTAAAAAATTAAGAGCATTTTGAAAATTTTGAGACCACTTTTTTTCAAAGTTCGAAAATTATATGTACGTATAATGGAAAATCCAAAAATTCAATTTTACGATCAAACTATGCATAATACGACAAATGGTGAATCAAAAAAATTTGTGCGTAAAAAAAATATCTACAAATTTGTTATTGGTCACTTTTCGATGGGATGTGTAGTTTTTGTTTTAGGCGTAAAAAAGAACATCAACAGTGAAAAAATCAGCCCAATAAGTGGGCACATTCTCATCAAAACTTTGCTTATATTATTTATTTTTTATCTCGTGTGTGTTTTTTCAGAATACTTAATTGTTTTTATGTTCTTAATACTATTTCTAACCATTAAAACAATAAAATAACTATCATTAATGCTCACGGTATTTGAAAATTTGTATTTTTACATTCTCATCCAGAGAAGGTATTAGATTTGTGTAAGATTTGACCTGCCCCCCCCCCCCCCCCCCGCCACCAGTTTTCATCAAGTGTCCATTTTTCAATAATAATTTCAAAATTTATCATATACATGATCCAAAAACGTCTTAGATACTTTTTTTCTCACCTTTGCAGGTAGTTGGAAAAGATCTTTTAAATTGTATGATTTATTAGAAAGATACGGAAATATCCGCTGAAGTAATGGAATCCCCTTCTTCATTTGATATCAAATACAAATTTAATCATTTTTATCTGAAGAACATAGAACATAACATATAATCGTCGCGAAGCGCGAGTGGCTTGATGAGACTGTGTTCCTTAAGGTCGAGAGAACCTTAAGTAAATTAGTTCTTTTTATGTAAAACTGACGTAATTAAACCAAAAGCAAGTCATGACGATGAAGTTTACTAAGAGAGTATTAGCTCGCGAAGCGCGCAATAGCGAGCATACGAAGTGCGAAAACCTAGAGGAACCAAGCTTAAAGCGTCAGGAAAATGTGTCCGAGCGCGTAGCGCGAGGTGAACACATTATCGAGCCGGAAGCGCGAGATGAACACTTAATCGAGCGCGAAGCGCGAGAGCCAACAGGTTGCGCGCCCTAGGCGCGCTCAACTTTGCGAGCCGCACGCGAAGCGCGCGATGAGAATGTGCCCGCGAAGTTTTTTTTTTTTAATTTAACTAATTTTTCCATTTTTCAATGTATGCACTCAAAGTAAACATCACAGTAATCGTTAACTTAGTCCCAGTAATCGTGATGGCAATTTTCTTGCTTTTTATGTGTGTAAATTCGTGCAGAGTGATAGTATTCAAATATCCTATTCGTCCGAATTCAGCGAAAATATTTTAGGGGACCTTATTCATTTGAAAGTGTCAACACGAAGTAATTTTAGTGTCGGTCAATTCATTTTAATCCGCTAGATTTTAAGTCAAGCTCCAATTCGCCAGAATTCAATAGCGCGAATACAGTTAAAAACGGGCCTATTCAATCGAATTCTTAAGGTATAACTAATGCGCAGGTGCATATAGGATATGTCGCAAATATATATTAATGATTTCTATAGCTGAGTGTCGTCCTCTGGATTTATACACTTGGGATCGATGGTTCGAGGCTCGAGGCATGCAATTATTAAAATTTTTGTTCGAAATTACCTTGACCACGAATTAAGGCAAATTGATAAGCATGATGTTAATCCGCCGCAATCCTCCCAAATTAGTTCCTTTATGCTGGGATAGTAAACTTCAATTATCTTATTTAAAAAATTCGAGTCTGGGTTATTGGGGAGGCTTACCCGCCGTGCCCCCCCCCCTCTGGATCCGCGCCTGAGAAAAATCCAAGTCAAGAAAAAAATTGCAAAAAGCAGCAGTCAATTTTCATATATGTGTTAAAATATTTTTCTATCGGCTCATAAAAAAAAATAAGCCGATGGCCTGTAATGGTTGACCTGTTTGGACTTCCCCCACTAACAAATCTGGGCTATAAATGTAGCGCGTTGGCCCAGCGCAACTCAGTTCTTTCTAATCTTGAATTCAAAATTGTATTCTAAATTGTATCTTTGCTGAATAAAACAATTCGAGTACCATCTGGTGACTCGACTACTTTTTAAAAACTCTAAAGTGCTTAATTCCCTCTTATGGTCTCAGGAAGATAACGGAAATAGAATCAAAGTTAATTCCATTTCCGGTGGCGTCAAGTTTACTGATTTACGTTAAGATAGTCCTAGCACTCCAGACATCTTATCGTCAATAAATTATTGCGGTACTTTGGTATGGTTGATTAGTTTGTAGCAACTAATCGACGAATATCAAAGTAATAAAGCACACCACAAAAAAAAGGCGACACTAAACATCCGTCACAAAGAACAAGTAATAAAATAAGCACACTGGCATCTGTAGAATATCGTAATAATCAGGGAAAGGAATACGATACTAACGACACAGACGAGACAGGCTTATCCTCCAATATGTCAGGAACGCAATCCCCTAACCCTTTTTAAACTTCCCCCTTCATAATGGATGAAGAAATGGCAAGGGGAATGTGGACTAACATCGAAACCTTAGTAGCTAATATAGTAGCACTAAAAATAGAAAATCAAAATAGAACTCTGGAAATTCAAAGAATAGTGAAAGGATTAGGTTACAAAGGGGGTATTGAAACATATAAATAAGAACCCGAATTAACAGAGGACCTAGACCCAGATGACGAAAGTGGGTCAAAAGCGAAGATAAAATTAACTAAAGAGCCCGAATTGACAGAAGACCTAGAAAGTGGACCAGAAATAAAAATAAAATCAAAAAAGGAATCAATTAGAAAACGAGAAGAATTTAAAACATATCAACTTTCGACTGAAGATGAGGAAGAAAGAGAAGCTATAGAACTTCGAAGATTAAGAAATGAATAGTTATTAAAAGAAAAGGAAGAATTAAAAGCACTCTAATTACAAGCCAAAGAAGAAGAAAAAATTAACGCTAAATTAGCCATTGAAACCATAAAAACAATTAACGGTCAAGACGACATTGGGGTAGAAGACTTTATTAAAAATGTTAAAAAAGCTAAAGCCAGTTGCACCCAACCCAATTTACTCCTAGATCTGATTTTGGCAAAAAAATACAAGGTTTAGTAGAGAAGGCAACTCGATATACCTCTATAAACTCTCTTGAAGACCTTTATACGTCCCTAAGACAGAATTTAAAACAAACTGGCTCCGTACTAGCAATAAAGAGTAAACTAGAATCCTGTAAACAAGGAACCGCAGAGACGGTTCAAAATGTTAGTTTACGATTCAGACAGCTAACTAACAAACTTACTTATGCTGTCCAATCAAAACACATAAATCAAACAGAAATAAGAGTAAGATTACATATAGAAGAGGATGAAAATATTAATAGATATCTCCTCAATCTAAGAAAGGAAATCAGACTCCAGGTTAGACTACTGAAGCCCACTACTTTATCAGAAGCGCAAAGTCATGCTGTGGAAACAGAAATGTGGCTAAAGGACTCACAACCCGCTCGACAAGTACCATCAATCAAATTTCAACCTAGACATTCTAGGACCTAGACCAATACCGTTACCCAGACATCAAGCCAATACGATGCCGACCCAAAGGGTACATAATCATAATATGGCTTTAAGTGAAAGAATGAAAATGAAATGTCACAAATGCGGCAATTTAGGACATTTTGCAAACCAATGTACGACAAAAGCTATACATTTTCAAACAGGCCAATTTTCAAAACGACCACCACGAGTCAGGAATATTCAAACAACAGAGGAGGAGTTGGAAAACGAGACCATGACAACAGAAGAAATACAAGAACAGATAAATTACGAGAATCAAGCAGAATATCTGCAATCAGCGGAAGATTACAATCCATTAGAGGAAGAAATCTACGAGGAAAGGAATACTACTTACTAGTAGACACAGGAGCATCAATAAACCTCAATGAAAAACATCAAATACCAAAAGATTTAAAACCTTTTAAATTTAAAAAGACATTTATCATGGGGAAAAATAAACATGTATCTGAAGAAGCAGTATGTATACCGTATTTTTCTAGAAAACATCTTTTTCACATAATAAATGATGATTTCCCACTACCTGAATCTAATATAATAGGTTTACCATTTTTTTTTTAATTTTCAAGGTATGCAATAACACCAAAATACCTAATTCTAGGCAACAAAAAATTACCGCTACATGATAATGGTAATCACATAGTACCACATACACAAAAAGTATTTAGACTACAAGTTAAAGACGAAGATAATGAAATTTGGATATAGAAGAATAGCTTAATCCCTGACGGTATATATAAAATTGAAAACGGTGAAATTACAATACCTGTAATAAATAACTCAGGAATCTTGAAGAAAATACCGAATGACATACAATACAAAATAATTCAAAAAATAGAATCTCGAGATGAAAACTATCCCCCAACAAAAAACGATAGTAATGCAAAACAACTTAAGAATAAACAAATGAATTACACTGAAAGAATCCAAAAACTACAAGATTTAATCAAATTAGACCATATTAAAAACGATGTCCATAAAGTTAGAGAAAGTATATACAAATTACTTCTCCAATATCAAGAGGTATTTACATTACCCGATGATCCTCTTCCTTGCACGAATCTCACGGAAGATGAGGTCGTTTTAAATTCAGGTAAAATAATAAACCTAAGATCTCATAAACTTCCAGAAAAACATGGAGAATTTGCCCTGGAAGAAACTCAAAAATTGTTAAAAGAAAGGAATAATTAGACATTCACAGTCACCATTCAATTCACCATTGTGGGTAGTTCCAAAAAAAAAGGATTTAAACTTAGAATGGTCATAGACTATAGACAAATAAATAAAGATACCGACCAAGATGCTTATCCGTTACCAGTAATAGACGATATCCTAGACTAACTAGGAAAAGCTCCATTCTTTTCCGTTCTTGACATGAGTGCCTGTTTCCATCAAATTCCTATGAAAGAAGAATGTAAAAAATATACAGCATTTCCTAATTCCCAAGGACATTTTGAATATAACCGAATGCCCTTTGGACTAAAAAATGCACCAGCAACTTTTCAAAGAATGTTGGATAACGCATTTAGAGGACTAATAGGAAATGAATGTTTTGCTTATATTGATGATATTGTAGTATTTGGAGCAACTTTACAAGAACATAACAGAAAGTTAGTGAAAGTTCTAAAACGAATAAAGGAACTCGGCTTGAGATTAGAACCAAGTAAATGTGAATATCTTAAACCTGAATTAGAATATTTGGGTCATCTAATAACAAAAGATGGGGTTAAGCCCAATCCTGTTAAAATTGAAGCGATACAGGATTTTCAGAGTCCAAACACAGTGAAACAAATTCAATCATTCATGGGAGTCGTAGGATACTATAGAAAATTCATAAAGAATTTCTCATCAATAGCTAGACCACTTACACTATTAACCAGAAAATATACTCCTTTTAATTGGACAACAGAATACGAAAAAGCATTCAATAGACTTAAAAACGCTCTGTGCACAGCACCTGTCTTCAAATTTTAAAGAACAATTTACACTCACGACAGATGCTTCGAATCAAGGATTAGGAGCTGTTTTATGTCAAGACGGACACCCTTGTTTATTCATATCACGGACTTTGAATCCTGCAGAACAAAACTACAGTACATCTGAAAAGGAACTTTTAGCAATAGTCTGGGCTATCAAACGCCTAAGACAGTACCTCTTAGGGAACGCGTTCAACATTCAAACTGACCATAGAGCACTAATTTGGTTACATAATTGTAAAGACCCTAGTTCAAAATTATTAAGATGGAGAATTAAACTAAAAGAATACAAATACGAAATTGAATATGTAAAGGGTAAAGAAAAGAAAGCAGCCTATTGCTTGTCAAGATTATTTCCAATTAATGAAAAGGATCTTTTAGAACAAGCTTTAGGAAATATCGATATCGAAGAAATTGAAAATGAACTTATCGATATAGTATTCTTTGATACTCCCATCAACCGTGACTTTAATACACCAGAAACTACGATAACTGATAAACCTATTAAAATTAGTGAGGTAAAACTAGAAGGGGAAAATAAAATAAAAATACCTCAGAGAAGAATAAGAGAACCTTCCCCTGGAATTTCAGGACTATCATGAGAAATCCCAGAATCAATGCTAAAAGAACAAAAAAAGGAACCAGCAGAAGATAAATTATTACAAGATTTCATAGAATGGAGATTAACTCCAGTTTCAGGTACAGTCAAAATTAAACCTAACGCTGTAGGAAAACTGTGGACTCATATAAAGAAAGAAGAAATTCCAATCTTTAATGAAGAAGAATGGTTAAGAAAATTAGGTTGGATAATTGATGAAATCAAATCCAGGAAGCTTACTCTATTTAGACTAGTTTTCGGAGACCCCTTATTTACACCAATTGAAAAAAAAATAATTCAAGAAATGATAGAATATCTCTCTAACATTTATCGTGAATCCAGCTTTCACTTGTGTTTTTCAAACACTAGAGAACTTACAAAGGAAGAAAAAAGGAAAATAATAGTTGGAGCCGATTCAACACATTTGGAAGAAAAGAATTCAATAGATGTATACCATTGCCATTAGGCCATTTCCCTTTCGGGGTAGGAGTGACACTACCCGATTCGGGTAGTGTTTCTAGGTGGATAGTTTCTTGTAGTAAATAACTACTACAAGTGTGGGCTCACCACACCCACGGCACGTCAACAGCACGCAGTTAGTAGTATTCCCGAACGGTCTCCCATCCAAGTACTAACCGCGCGCAACACTGCTTAACTTCAGTGATCTAACGAGAACTGGTGTTTTCAGCGTGGTATGGCCGTTAGCATAGATAGGGCCAAAAAAATATTCTGACCAAAAACCATTCTGACGGATCAAGGTCAAAATTTTCTTTCTAAACTTATGCAACAATTTGAAGAAGCATTAAGAATTCAACATGTTAAAACAACTGCATTTCACCCCCAATCTAACGGTAATATTGAGCGTATGCACTCTACGCTAAAAAACCTCATTACAACTTCTATTGCTGAAAACAATAATGAATGGGGCGATAATTTGAAATATATTAATTTTGCGATTAATACTATGAAAAATAATACCCTCGGAATATCATCGTTTGAAGCTACCTTTGGAAGAGAACCCAACATTCCTTCAACAATTAATCCTTCTCCAAACTTGACGTATTGTGAACTACTCAAAAAATGGAAATCTAAGCACGAACAAAACTTAAAAAGAATTAAGGAAAGAATTGAAATCGAGCAGAAAAATAAACTAAGAAATGATTATAAGATAAAATAATCAGGAAACATCCAATTTATAAAGAAAAAGATTGGGTCAAATGGAAAAATAACATCAAACAAATAAATTAGACCCAAGCTGGAAAGGTCCCGGGGAAATACTAGAAATATTAGGAAATAATAACCTCAAAATTAGAAACGATAATAAAATCATAAGGATACACATAGATCAATGTATGCCTTATTTTTTAGATGGCGCTTGCGTTGACAACTCTACTTATAATCCTGATAGCGACAACGAAAGCTAACTACTCAATAGAAGAGTTAAAAGGGAATGTATACATAGAAGAAACTAACAAAGTTCACCTATATAATGAAGAATGGAGACTGATAATAGGAATACATTTAACAACTCGATAATGTATTCACCTCGCACTACACGCTCGGACGCACTTGCCTGACGCTTTAAGCTTCGTTCCTCTAGGTTTTCGCACTTCGTGTGCTTGCTATTGCGCGCTTCGCGGCAAATACTCTCTTAGTAAACTTCACCGTTATGACTTGCTTTTGGTTTACCATAATTACGTCAGTTTTACATAAGAAGAAGAAATAATTTACCTGAGGTTCTATCGACCTTAAGGAACACATTCTCATCAAGACACTCGCGCTTGCCGCTCGATATTTGCTTTCAAAATCATGTAAACCTCGCGCTCTACGCTGGTTTCTGTTCATCTTATAATAGAAACGCAAAAGTTTCAGCGCGCTTGCGGCGCGAGATTTGGTCGTCGCGCTTCGCAACGACTATATATGTTATGTTCTATGTTCTTCAGATAAAAATGACTAAATTTGTATTTGATATCAAATGAAGAAGAAAATTCCATTACTTAAGCGTATATTTCCGTATCTTTCTAATAAATCATACAACTTGAAAGATTTTTTCCAGCTACCTGAAAAGGGGAGAAAAAAAGTATCTAAGTCGTTTTTGGAACATGTATATGATAAATTTTTAAATCTTGCACCAATCTAATACCTTCTCTGGATGAGAATGTGAAAATACAAATTTTCAAGTACCGTGAGCATTAATGATAGTTATTTTATGGTTTTAATGGTTATAAATATTATTGAGAACATGAAAACAATGAGATATTTTGAAAAAAACACACACAAGATGAAAAAGAAAATAATTGAGCGAAGTTTTGATGAGAATGTGCCCACTTTCGGGCTGATTTTTTCACTGTTAATGTAATTTTTACAAATAATACAAAAACTACACATCCTATCAAAAATTCACCGATAACAAATTTGTAGATCTTTTTTTGGTGCACAATTTTTCTTGAATCATGATTTGTCGTAACTTGCATAGTTTGACCGTAAAATTAAATTTTTGGATTTTTCATTATTTTTGGTGCAATAAAAATGTGAATTTTCAATTTTTCAAAAAAATTCAAAAAGTCGTTATGATAACCTTGTAGGGCGTGCAAAAAGAAACACTTTTCTTGTTCTGACTTTTTTCATATCGTGCGTTGTTTGGCTAAGAATGTTAATTTTCGTTTGTTTCTTTGGATTTTGAAAATGCTATAGCTCTGACAATTTTACTTTTATCGAAAAAAGTCATAGGAATAAATTGTTCGAATTTTCATGTGCTATGAAGAACCGTGAATAAAAATTTCGAATTTCGGAAAAAAATTGTCACAAAAATTTAAAAATGCTCTAACTTTTTGAAATTTTGTCTAAAATATCTGGCTAACGAACTCGTCCTTTCTTTCCACACTGTTATGCAGTGTGCTAAGGGGTAATCCAATCGAATAATTTCTTCAAATGTCATCGTGTTTACAGGCTACAACGACGACAACAACGACAACGACAGACAGACACCGACGTAAACATTATTTTTTCTGACTTAGGGGGCCTCAAAACGTCGACATTTGATGGAATCCGCGAAAGCAATTTTTCACATAAAACCAATACCTTCTCATTATCATGAGAATATAAAAAAGGTATAATAGACTAACTTCAAAAATCTCAATTTTACATAAACTTTTAGGAAAACAAAGACCAAAAAGAGGCTTAGCCAATTTTGTGGGAGATATTTCTAAAACATTATTTGGAACCCTCTCTGAATCTGACCTAAATCAAATAACCTCTGAATTTGATAAACTATATAATGATAATAAAAAAATAGCATCTATATTGACCAATCACACAAGAATCCTCAAATTGATATTAGATTCCTCCTCAACGGAATATTCAAAAATAAAAATGGAAATTGGTAAAGAATTAGGAATAGCTCAAAAACTAAGTCAAACTGAAAATAATAATACAAAGGACAACTTTGTTAATACTAAACTAATTCTAGTCGGACTTGCATGTTGGTGGCGGAAGTGAGAACGTGTTTGGTGACAGGTGGTGAGAGGATTTTACTGAATTTGTCTGGAAGGTGTGAGTGGAGTGTGAGGGTGGAAGCCGAGGAGGTGAGTAGAGTTGTGTGGGGTGGATTGGGGAGCTAAAAAGTGTTTTTTGACGAGGGAGTGAGGTGGGATTAAGGTAGATCGTGAAAGTGAGGTTAGGTTGGCAAGCAGTCGGAGGAGCTTGCGATCGGGAGTCTTGGGCATTTGAGGGCTCAGGGATGGTTATAGCAGAGTTAGGGGATGTGAAGGGAGAGAAAGGGGTCTCTGCAGGGGCCGTAAGTTATAGAAAGAGAAAAAAAAAACAAGGGAAATAAAGGGAAAATTTGGCGGCGAAGCTGCAGAGAGATCTGTCGGCCGCGGTGGGTATTGCATGGAGAATTTCCAGTTACCGGCGGCAGAGCGGGAGGTAAGCAGTGAGAGTGCTGTCAGTGCTGCTAGTGAAGTTGACGGGCAGGAAATTTTCCACGTGCCACGACGGACAACAAGGCGTGGCTCGGGGTCGAGTAGCGCGTCTGGAAGAGGGGGAAGGCGGAACGAAGGAACGAAGGAAGCGAGAAGGTAAGGGAGAGAGAGTCGAGCACAAGTGACGGGGAGGATCTCTTGAAGAGAAAGAGAGACAGCCGAGAGAGTCCAGACAAAAGCGAATTGGAGAGTCCATTCAAAAAAAGCGTGAGAGCACGTAGGTCACCCCCCCCCCCCCCAAATGGAGGGATTGTCAGAGAAGGAGGCTATCGGGATGCTGGTAGGCGAGATCAGGGGGCTAAGGAAGGACGTGAAGGGGACTAAAGAGCAGGTGGAAGGTATGAGGGAAGAAATGAGAATTAGAGATGAGAAATGGGAAAAGGAGATGAAAGAGATGAGGGAGAGAGTAGAGGGGTTAGAGACGGAAAGGAAAGAGAAGGAAGTTAAAATAAAGCAGATGGGAGAGGAGATCAAGCTGTGGCAGGAAAGGACGGAAAAGAGACTTGAGAAGGTGGAGGGCAGGACGGAAATGGAAGTAGGTGACGGAGGTGGGGGAAGTGAGATTAAAGGTATTTGGGAGAGGGTAGAGAATATGATAAAAGATAAAGTAGGAGAGCGTAGGAATGAAAAGGAGGAGAGGGCGGATAGGGAACGGATAAGGGCAATGGAGTTGAGAATGGAGAGAAAAGAGAAGGCAGACAGGAGAAATAATATTGTGATAAGAGGGTTGAAGTTAAAGAGTGGAGAAGAAAGGGAGGGCGTGGAAGAGCTGCTACAAAGCATAGGGTGGGTTAAAGGCAGGGTAGGGAAAATTAAGTTGGAGGGGAGGAAAGAGAAGGTAGTGGCGGTTGTGGAGTTGGAGAGCTGGGAAGAAAAGTTGGGGGTAATGCGGAATAAGAGTAGGATACAGGATGCGGGAGTTTTCATAGATCACGGTTTGACGAGAAAGGAAAGGGATGTACAGAGAATGCTTTATGACAGGGCGAGGAGGGAGAAGAGAGAAGGGAGATCGGCGAAGGTAGGATATAGAAAAATAAGAGTAGACGGTAAGATGTGGGTGTGGGATGAGGACAGAGAGGTGTTGAAGGAAGTGCAGGGGGATTTGTTTCGTAGGAAGTAGGGTGGTGGGGGTAACGCAGGGTAGAGGAGTAGTGAAGGTGCTGTACTGGAACGTAGCATGGGTAAAGAAGAAGGACGAGGAGTTCTGGCGGTATATCCAGGAATTTGATGTTGTTGGACTGGTAGAGACGTGGGTAGAAAGAAAGGAATGGGATAGAATAGAGCCGAAGCTACCAAGGGGGTATAGGTGGAGACTTCAGGAGGCGGTCAGAGTGAAGAAGAAAGGAAGGGCCAGTGGGGGAATTATAACCGGGGTTAGAGATGGATTAGAGGAAAAAGTTCATGGCGAGGAAGAGGGGGAGGGAGTGCAAATGAGGGAAATAAAAATAGAAGGGATAAAGTGTAAGTTTGTGACAGTGTACAACAAGGATGGGATGGAAAGAATTAAAGAAAGAGTGGAAGACCTGCTGGGCGAAAGAGAACAGGGTATGGTGGTACTGGGTGGGGACTTTAATGCGAGAATGCGGAGCGAAGGGGGACTTTACAGGATTCTAAGGGACTGGATGGAGGATAGAGGGTGGGCAGTGGCGAATGGTATAGCAAATGGGGACGAAGAGGGAGAATACACATATGTGTGTAAGGTGGGGGTATCGGTGATAGATTATGTGGTCATGAATATGCAAGGATGGGAGGAGACGGAAAAATTCGCAGTAGAGGGGAGGGTGGAATCAGACCATCAGCCATTGAGTCTGTGGATAAGAGGTGAGGGTGGCGGAAGACAAGGAAGGGAAGAAGTCTCGATAGGGGAGAGGGTGACCTGGACGAGGAAGGCGGTGGAGAAGTATCAAGAGGAGCTAAGAAAGGTACGCTTTGGAGGGGAGTCGGTGGAAGAGATATGGGAGGATCTGAAAGAGAAGGTGAAAGGTTGTGTGCAAAAGAAGGTATTTAGAAAGAAGAAGAAAGGAATGGTGAAGCCGTGGTGGGATAGGGAATGTAAAAAGCTGGAGAGGGAGGTGAGGAGGAAGTACAAGAAGTGGAAAGAGGGTAATGCGAGAAGGGAGGAGTACGTAGAAATGAGGAAGGGGTTTAGATTGGTGTGTAAGGAGAAAGAACAGGAAAAGGAGAAAGATCTGGAAGAGGAGTTAGCAAATGTTAAGACAGAAGGGGACGTCTGGAAGATAATAAATAGGTTTAGGAAGCGTAGGGTGGGGGTTAGCGAGAAGATAGGGAGTGAGGAGTGGAGAGAGTTTTTCAAAGAATCATTCCAGGGCTCGGATTCAAGGAAGAAGGATGGGGGAAGTAGAAGAACGTGGGAGGCAGAGATGGAGGAGATGAATGACGAAGAGATAGAGAAGCAGATAAGGAAGTTGAAAAGGTCAAAAGCAGCAGGGCTGGATGGGGTAGAGAACGAAGCATGGCTGTTCAGTACACAAGAGGTTAGGGAGAGGCTGAAGGAGGTAGTGAAGAAAGTATGGAGGGGCGAGGGATTCCCAGGAGGGTGGAGAGAAGGGCTAATAGTGCCACTGTATAAGAAAGGGGATAGAGATAGGCAGGAAAATTATAGAGGGATTACGCTAATGAATACGGCGTATAAGGTATAATCGATGGTGGTGGCACAGAGACTGCGGAAGGATGTCGAGGGGAAAGGAATATTGCCGGAGACGCAAGCGGGATTTAGGGCGGGTAGGAGTACTATCGACAATATCTACGTAATGCAGCACGTGGTGGATAGAGAATTAGCGAAGAAGGGGACGAGAGTGTACGCGTTTTTTGTGGATCTCAAAGCCGCGTTTCCATCGGTGGATAGGGGGAGGTTGTGGGAGGCAATGAAGGATAGGGGAGTAGAGTGAGGCCTAATTGAAAGGGTAAGGGAGATATATGAAGAGACCAAAGACAAGGTAAGAGGAGGGGAGGGGATTTCCGAGGGATTCTGGATGGATAGGGGTCTAAGGCAAGGGTGTCCACTTAGCCCAACGCTTTTTGCGATTTTAATTGCGGATATGGAAAGTAAGCTGGAGGCCGGGGTGGTAGGAGGAGTAAGGATAGGAGGGGTTAGAATTTGGTCACTAGCGTATGCAGATGACATAGTGTTGCTGGCAACCAGCGAGGAGGCCTTGAAGGAGATGATGAAGAGGTTGAGAAGATACCTGGATGAAAAGGGGTTAGAGCTGAATGCGGAAAAGTCCAAGGTTATGGTGTTCAGAAAAGGAGGGGGAAGGGATAAGGGAAGGGAGTGGAAGTGGAAGGGAAAGGAGGTACAGGAGGTGAAAGAGTTTGTGTACCTGGGCTTCGTGTTTCGAAGGAATGGGGGAGTGGATGGGCACATAAAAGAGAGAGTGAGGAGGGCAAATGTGGTGATGAGGCAGGTATGGGGGTTGGGAATGAAGTTATTCGCAGATGACTTTGGAAGGAGAATGAAATTGTTTGATTCACTAGTGATGAGTGTGCTATTGTATGGGGTAGAGGTGTGGGGGTGGAAAGAAAGTGAAGAGGTAAATAGAACGCGGGAGAGGTATGTAAAGTGGACCCTGGGGTTGGCAAGGCACACGCCTAATTATATTGTCAGGAGGGAGACGGGGAGAACGAGTGTAGGAATTCTAGCATGGAGCCGGGCGTGTAAATATGAGGAGAAATTTTTGGAAGAGGGAAGAAGTAGGCTGGTTAGGGAGTGTTGGTTGGAGAAGGAGAACAGGGGAGGGGGTGGGAAGATGGAGGCGGAGAGGGAACGGTATTTTAAAATAAACGGATTGCAGATGGATGAAGTGAGAAGGATGCACGAGGAAGGAAGGAAGGTTTATGAATTGGTTAAGCAAAACAGCATGGAGAGAGAGAAGACAGAAGGGGAAGAGCGAATAAGGGAGTCAAGATTTAACGGGAACTATGTGTGGATTATGCCAAGGGCAAGAGCGCAATATTTGTGTGTGAAAGGAGAGAAAGGAAGTCAGGAACTTATAGCGAGGATGAGGTGTGGGTGTATGGAGGGTTTCAATAGGTTTTGGCTCTCTCGAGAGAAGAGGATATGTGAACTGTGCGGAAAGGGGGATGCAAGAGTGGAGCACTGGCTGGAGGAGTGTGGGGAGGTGGAAAGAAGTGAGATAAGCATGGAGGCATTGTTGCATGAAAAGGGGGAAAAAAGGGCAGTAGCATGGGTGAATTGAGTGGTGGGTAAGATGGAGATGAAGAGAAGGAAGGAGGAAGAGGAGTGGAGAAGGAAAGATTGTAAATAGGAGAGAAAGTAGATATAAGTAAGATGT
>CAKNXH010058689.1:166063-177112 GCA_932178445.1 Andricus quercusramuli | reverse complement strand
CCTAAAGTACGAAATATCAAAGAGCCACAGAGTTGGGGGTGATCCCTGAGCATCTCGCCAAACAGTCCTCCGCAGTGTTGTTATCTCTTCTAGCATGTAAAGTATATTATCGATCAGGGGTCTAAGCAGTCCTTCAGTTTCGGTATGTCTCCTTTAGTATGCACGGAAAGCGACTTTGGGCGTCACACCAAAGAAAAAGTATCCTTCTCTCGACCTACAGGAACGTATATTATCGATAAGGGGGTCCTAAGCTACAGAATGTCAAAGACGCACAGAGTTGGGCATAATTCCTGAGCGTGGCGTCGAATAGTCCTCTAGTGTCGGTATATCTCTGTTCGCATACATGAAAAGTGACTTTGGACGTAGCACCAAAGTTGCTACAGAAAGTTGCTGGGAATGACTTTATGACTTTTTTAGCCCGAAAGCTTTATTGTGCCCAAAATTAAATTTTTTATAATAAATTGTATAATCAATTGTGTTATATTCATCTATTGTTGCAGGGAAAAATTTATTTTGTTTTTTAAAAACATTCTGCGAATGACTTTATGATGTTACTTGCCTATTCTATAAGATATTTTCAGTCTAATTCAACAATTTAAATTTGTATTGACAAGTTTTATAAACAATTGCGTGATAGTCGTGTATAAAATGTTGTTTTTTCATAAAACTTGCTTCGACTGATATTATGCTGGAAATGATGTCAATAATTCTAATTTTTATCATTGAATGAAGCACATAGACAGTTGTCAATATAATTTGTTGAGAGTAATTAAAACTATTAGCTTAGAATAAACCTTTTCGGTTCAACAAAATTCGATAAGCATTCAAGTAATATTTTCGGTGTGCCCAGGAGAAACTAGAAAGGACGCCTAATAGGTTTACCGAAATACGGTGAGCGATATACCAAATATTTTCGGTGTGCCTAGACATTTCGTTAATAATAATCACGTATGTTTATCTTTAACAACAGTCACTCACAGTACTTATGTCTTTTTATGAATGAAGGATAAAGAATTTTCAACATCAGATATAAAATAAATTTTTATTTATAAATATAAAACCTTAACAGCCCTGGCGGACCGGCAGAACGCAAACATTACGCTACAGCGTAACGGTAAAGTAATGCAAAAGTAATGGTAAAGTAATATGGCATTATAATTAATAAAGGAAACAAAATTGATATGGAAACTGTTGCAATTATAATAAAACGTTGAAATTTACGTTCAACGGTCATGCCGCAATTGCAACAAGTTGCTTTTGCAGCATTAAAAAATAAAAAAACATAGTGACCGTCATTGCAGTCGGGCCCCTGCATATTGGCAACCCGCTAACGTGGCTTTAAGTGGGTTGCCAGTCTGCAGGGACCCGACTTGAATGACAGCCACTTTGTTTTTTTATTTTTTAACGCTGAGAAAGCAACTTGTTGCAATTACGGCATGACCATTTAATATAAATGTTAACGTTTTATTATAATTGCAACAATTTACATATTTATTTTGTTTCCTTTATTAATTATAATGCCATATTACTTTAGCATTACTTTACCATTACTTTACCGTTACGCTGTAGCGTAATGTTTGCGTTCGGCCGGTCCGCCAGGGAGTATATGTCAGTATACAAATGTAGATATAATAAAAAGATTCCTGAAACTTGTGCCAAATTCCGAAAGAAAAGAGACAGTTTTTGTGGTTGATTCTCAACCAATCTATTCAGATTATTACATGTTGCGCCGCAACACAGAAATCGTATATTTGCGAATCAGGCCCGAAATATAGTTTCGAATCCACCGGAAAGTGGAAGGGAGGAGAGAGAGAGACGGAGAGTCGCCACTCAGTCAGTCAGTCGTGTGCTATCGATCCATCTACCACGGTGAATCCAAAAATCTAAATCTAACGCCTGATCAAAGGCTGAATCGGAAATCGGATTCCAATGAATCAAAAAATGTAATCGAACCAAACCGAAAAACCTATCGCAGTGCGCAACGCCAACGTTGATCTCGTCGGGACGGAAGTTCCTTTATTCGTCGCGAATGGAACAATTCCGTGAAAGGGTGTTTGATGCTCATTAACGAGCTCGCTAGAAAGAATCGAAAATTTTGTTGCTTAATTGAATTCCTCATGTAATTGCCTTTTCCTCGTGTTTTCTCATCAATAAATCAGAGTTTTTTTATGCCGCATGGCTTTTTCCCTTAATCCAGTGTGTTTCATTTATCCGCCTCATCTTATTAATAAGTTTATTGTTTAAACCTTTGTGATTTTCGGAGAATTTCAAGAAACGTATCCAGCTGAAAAAACATAAAATATAACTAACTCGCTGAGCCACGTACGGCAAGGCGATTCAAGACAAAGCATTACATTTTCGAAATAGCAAAAGATATAATCCAAACAATTATACATTTCTAAAATGGATAATATTTAAAAACATCCTTGGTACAGTATTTAAATAAATATACATTATTTTGAACAAAAATTACAAATCAAAATTAGATTTTTGAACAAACACCTTTTCAGCTTATTAGAGACAAACACATAAAAAAAGGAAAAAGTCAACCAAAATTAAAAAAAAAGGGAATTTTAAACCAAAGGCATCAGTTTTGAACTGAAATGATGAACCATCAACCAAAAAGTTACTTTTTAACAAAAAAGTTTGACGTTCACTAAGTAGTATAATTTTCAACCAAAAAAGATAAATACTGAACGAACAATGTAACAGTTCATATTTCGATCAAACAAGATTTTGATTTTAAATAAAAAACAGTTAAATCCTCAACCAAAAAAGATTGACGATAAAAAAAGATAAAGATCAAATATAATTTAAAAAAGATTAACGTTTTCCACCAAACAAATACGAAATTTCTACCTTATAGATTATAGCTTAAAGGTTATGTGCACGCGCCTGTTCACGAAGGCAGGCTTAAATATTGATGATATATTTACATTTGCGGTCGTTGCATAAATGGAGAAGTCACCCAAGATCAAACGTTTACTTGTAAAAATAAAATAATCACGAATATATAAGACAAGCCGTTTTTCAGGTGAAACAAACTCTTCGCGGAACTCGGGTTGGGGCTGCCGTTACTTTACCAACACTGTTGAGGCTAAAGTAAAGTGACCATATTTGAAACGATCAAGTGCAGGACACTGACAGGATTGAGAGAGGCGGGGGGAGGTCAGATTCAATATGTTTACACTAAGAAAGTCTTGAGTCATGAAACACATTCATTCAAATTTATTATATCACACGAAATGTTTTCAGGACATTTACCTTCGTTGGATACATTGCTCAAATGCGGGACTGTTCTGCGAAATACAGGACGAATGGTCACTTTAGGCTACAGCTGTCCCAATGTGGGTACACAGCGTGTCCAATAAGAGAGAGGATCCGCACCAAGCTGCAGGCGACAGCCCACGACGTATTTGGTGTTGAAGCTCTATCACATGGGCGAGCAGCTCGCCTAAAACTTATTCAGTGTTGCCACGAATGAAAACTTCTAAGCAAGATCGTGCACATGCGCAGAGCTGTTTTCGCAGTCACGTGTTATACCCACTCTCCTATGTTATATTTTGACATATCGATGCATATGTAGGTTATGTTCGTTTGTATATGTTCGTTCAATACACAAGTTCGAAAGTTCAAACGCGTCTTGACATCGTTGGCATGGCAAACGCCAGTACGCATGTGCACGATCTTGCATACAAGTTTTCATTGATGGCAAGCATCAACGAATTCTTGGACGTCGCTCGTTCCACTCCCCACTTACAGGGATAATACTCCTTACTATTCCTTCATGCACAATATATGCTATTGTCTAATTGTTTTTTCGTAGCTTTTGTCGTTTGTCCATAAGTGTCATTTTTTTCTTAAAGTCGTGTTTTACATATAAAACGAAAACTAGGCGTCCTATTGAAAAGTGATCAATAACAAATTTGTAGATATCGCGAAGGAATAGTAAGGAGTAGTATCCCTGTAAGTGGGGAGTGGGACGAGCGACGTCCAAGAATTCGTTAATGCTTGCTACGAATGAAAACTCGTATGCAGCCCCGTGCACATGCGCACTGGCTGTTGCCATGCCAACGATGTCAAGACGCGTTTGAACTTCCGAACTTGTGTATTGAACACGAGTGGATGCGGAGCACTTGGCTCCCAAACTCTACGTCCCCCCACTCCATCTACCCACAGCTCTTCCATGGTTCACTCCAGTCGTTCCAATTCCAGGTTACTTAGGTCGTTCAAAATATATTCATGGCAATATAAAACAGCCCGAAAAATGAAAGAAATGTTATAAATCAATTACATAATCAAGAATATTTCCTCTTCTAAAAATTCCTGAATTAATAGTGATTAATCTACAGGCCTCTGACTCACTTCAGATACCAAAAATAGTATAAATAGTATTTTCGACAAAAATTTTTATTATTTTGTTCAAAATTAAATTATTTTCTTGAAAATTCAACAATTTCGTTAAAAAGTCATACTTCTTGATTGGAATTTATTTGTCTTATCTTTATGGTTTGAAATATCATCTCTTACTGTAGAAATGTCACCTTTTGTAGTAAAAATTACAATCTTCTGATTAAAATCTAATCTTTTTTGGTAATAAATTAATGTTGTAGTTGAAAATTTTAATCTTCTGTCGAAAATTCATATTTTCAGTTCTAAAATTTAACAATTTAATACAAAATTTAATTATTTTGTTGAAAATTCGTTTTTGTTGGATAAATCCAGCTGTTTATAAAAAAGCCCGAGAAACATAAAACATTTTTAAGAAATCAATTATACGAAGTCCAATATTGCGTATTAGAGAAGATAATGTTTATCATTTTAATTTTGAATTCCTTTTCATTTTAGCATTTGAACTGCTAAAGAGAAAAATAATATATTTTTTAAATTTAATTAATGTGTTAGAAAATAAATAACTACATATATAGAATTCCTGAGAATGAAACAAGAATTCAATGATAAAATTTGGACAACCACCACAAAATGCTCCTATTGCAATTCCTAAAAAACAAAGTAATAATTTTAGTTCAAAATTCGTTTGCTTTTTTTGTTAAAAATGATTTTTTTTACCCGAAAATGTAAATATTTCTTTAAAAATTCAAATGATTTGTTGAAGAGTCCACTGTTTTGTGGAAAATTCGTACTTTGGGTTATAAACTCCAACCATTTAGTAGAAAATTTACATTTGGTTGAAAATTGTTATATTTTGTGAAAATTCGTCTTTTTTGTACAAAATCAATTTTCTTGTTCCAAATGCAACTGTTTATTTTACAATATCAAAAACAAACTATTTTAAAATTCGTAATGACAAATTTTCGAATAAATGTTTTTAAAATTAAATTTTTATTCGAAAAAAAGATCTACTCCTTTTCACTCCGCTGGGATTCGAACGCCAGGTCAACTGATTGCCGGTCAGGTGCTCTAAACCACTAAGCTACTGGAGAGATCGGAAGAAGAATCCTCTTTTCGAATACGCTTTATTTGCAAGGTGTTATGTTAGATACATGTTTTTAATTAGGAATCTATATTATCATCAGAGATGGTAACTATCGATCATTAGAGAAATCATTCACACACCGTGAATTGGAATTCTATAATATCGATCAGAGGTATCTCCTCTAATACAGATAATGTTAACGTCCTTTCAGACCAGATGGAGCTATTAGATAAATGTTTTTAAAATTAAATTTTTTTTCGAATAAAAATTTAAAGTTTTTCTGTTTAAAACTGATGATTCAGGTATTATAAATGAGCATAACTTCCCTAATCTTCAATAAAGTGTATTATCATTATTATATATCAATCGATTTGCCTCGAATCAAGAAATCTTTTCCGTTCTTGCATTAATTTTGAATTATGTTGGTGAAAAAAGTTTTACTATAAAAAACCGCGTTTTTAAATATTATGCATTACCATAGCTTCCTTACTCTTCAATAAAATGTATCAATGTTATAGGTCAATTGATTCGTCTTGAATGAACAAAACTTTTCTATTCTCGCATCAACTTCAATTCTTAGAATAAGAAAACTTTTACAATAAAAAACGAGTTTAAAAATATATAAATTACCATAACCCTACTCTTAAATCAAATGTAATAATATTGTAGGTCAATCGATTCGTCTCGGACCAAAGAATGTTTCATATTCTTGCATCAACTTTGAATTATGTTGAAGATAAAAGTTTTACTATAAAAAACCGTATTTTTAAATATTATGCATTGCCATAGCTTCCTTACTCTTCAATAAAATGTATCAATGTTATAGGTCAATTGATTCGTCTTGAATCAACAAAACTTTTATATTCTCGCATCAACTTTAAATTCTTAGAATAAGAAAACTTTTACAATAAAAAACGAGTTTAAAAATATATAAATTATCATAACTTCCCTACTCTTTGATAAAATGCATTAATGTTATAGGTCAATCGATTCTTTTCGAACCGAAAAATCTTTCATATTTTTGCATTAACTTAGAATTATGTTGAAGAAAAAAGTTTTACTATAAAAAACCGTATTTTCAACTATTATACATTACTATAACTTCCTTACTCTTTAATAGAATGTATTGAGATAATAGGTCAATCGATTCGTCTCGAATCAACACATCTATTCTGTTCTTGTATCAACTTTGAATTATTTTAATGAAAAAAGTTTTACTATAGAAAACCGATTTTCAAAATATATAAATTATTATAACTTCCCTACGCTTTATTAAAATGTATTGATATTATAGGTCAGTCGATTCGTCTCGAACCAAGGAATCTTTTATATCCTGGCATCAACTTGGAATTATGATAATTAAAAAAGTTTTACTATAAAAAACCGATTTTTAAAATATTATTGAGTGCTAAAAAAATGCAATGAATATTTTTAAAAATCCTTTGGTCAGTTTCAAGATATTGGTGAGGAAAATAAGCTCTCCAAATTTCATCAATTTATCTGCAACCGTTTCCTAGTTATCGCGTTCACAAAAAAGCGTGACATCCACACATCCACACACACACACATCCGGACAATTGCTTAGAACATTGTATTATACATCTTTAAATTAGGGAGGGTTGAATTAAATGAATTAAAATTTTTTGGAAAATGTTAACATTACAAAACTTCCTCTATGAGGAAGAAAAATTAGTTTACATATCGTAATAATATATCAAATGCAAAATCGAAATCACTATTTTAAGATTAGAGAAACGTTAAATATAAATTTAAATTTTTTGCAAAAATAGAATTTTTCTCATGAGATATGGGGATTTTCCTCCAAAGTGTGGATCAGAGCAGGGACCGAGGGACGAGAGAACAGCCACGTCAGGGGAAAAGGCTGAGTGAGGATAACGTGCGACTTCGACTGCCGGCAACGTCCCTCGGTCCCCGCTCTGACCCACGCTTTCGAGTAAAGTTATTCATTTTCAAACCTAATTTTGAAGGTGTCATCCCCGGAATTTCGGTCTGTCGTTTCACGAATTCTACCTGTGAATACTATTCTTTATGTTGTGAAAAACGCCAGACCTTATACTATCAGTTCAAAATCCAAGTTTTTTTATTGATAACTATCAAGTTTGGCAGTATGTTATCCCCAAGCTATCGCGGTCTGGTGATTGAATAATAATAAACTTTGGGCATCAATAATAGATCCTAGAAGAAAATTGATTCTTATACTATAAATTTAATTTTCCAATTTTTTCACCTGGCTCAGGTGCCCCAACGCCCCAGGTAGGGCGTCTGACATTTACGGGTTTCGAAAGTATGGTCATTTCCCAGATATATTCGCCACAAAGTAGGACTTATACTCCCTCTTCACGAAAAACGTCACCAGCTCTTGGAGTATTAGTTCTTTCAAAAACTGACATTTTCACTTACGGAGTGTCTCGTCGTCCCGAAATTCGGGATGAGTAGTGAAGTATTTTTCATGAGCTTGGCTAGTCGTCCCGAAAATTCGGGACGACTAGCCACAGTCTTTCACTTATGTTTATTTCAGGGGCGTAGGTACCGCCGAACCAGCCGTATCAATGATACAGAGCCCCCGAGGTCTGAGGGCCCCCGACCTGGAGTCCCCCTTGTTTATTTTCCTAAAAAGGGCCCACCAAGAAATGTTGATACAGGGCCACCTCAGGGCTAGCTACGCCACTGGTTTATTTTCTTAGACGGATAATCGTTTATAAAATTTCATTATTATATAACAAAATATTTATTAACTGTCATTGATTCAACTTGAAAGTTTTTTTTCCATAAATTGGTCAAATTTAGTGCGAATCAAGTTACGAATCGTTTCCAATCACCACGAAATTATTTTAATCCTCTTATTTGTTTATAACAAATTCAATAAATTTTTAAACATTTGCGTTGCCATCGAATATCTTTTTCGGATTTTTGCTTCATGTTTCCTAGGTATTCTTGAATGAATCAAAGTATTTATTAAAAAAAAGGATACTTAAAACTCAAAATTTCATTTTTTTATTTTTGTTATTAAATCAATTTTTTTTCAAAAATCGCCCAATGGCAGTTTCATGCGGTATTTTATAAGATTTTTATTTATTTTAAATGTTCCTATTGGATAAAAATTACCTTTTGAAAGTCAATTTGTCCACGGTTTTTCTACAAGAAGAGACATCAAAGAGATCAAGAAGAGATCAAGTGACTGCAACTTGTTAAGAAAAGGAAAAGACTATGAAAGATATTTGGTAGCTTCGAAGCTAGCAGAATATTCAACATGGAGCAATATTCATAAAGTTCACCCAGGTGAAGACGTGTATAAATATCTGGTTGAATTATAAATTCAAATTAAAGTAACAATGAATATTGATCATCGTCATGATTAATTATGTCCCCTTTGATGCTTTAATTCATTCAATCAATAATTAAATAAACTTTTCGTTTTTTCTCGATTTTAGAAAATTATATTTATTATTGCTCTTACAGTTAATAAATATGTGTATTATACATTCATACATCTAAGAAACACATTCTTTCGCGCTTTTGCGTTTGCATATTCTTTTATTAGATCTTAGAAAGATAATGACTTTAGACTCTCGATAGTTACAGCTGATAATTTTTTGTCTTTGTGAGCAGATTTCAAGAAAGGAACAAACTGTTCCAGTTCAGTATGGCTAAAGTAACTTCCCTTAAGCCGCCACGGGTCAATCATATCGACATTCCAAATTTTTTCAACAATTACACTTAATGAGCCGGCCCACATGGTGACCGGCCCACCGGGATTTTTCCCGAATTCCCGCATTGCCAATTCGGCCCTGTTGTTTATCATTAAAGTTATTATTATTATTATTATTACAAGTGGTGCATTTTTCTTTTGTAATAAATAGAACCCGTCCAGATCCAAAGCCCTTGAAAAATATACTATAAAATCTTGATTCTTATCAGTTATAACTGATTTAGATTTATTATTGAGAAAATTTGCCAGTTTTGGTAGTTTGCTTTCAAATTCTTCTCTGTTTTTGTTTTCTTTTCGGTGCACCACTTTCATACTTTCTCGGCATATTTTAAGTTAATAAGTATTTAAAAATCACACTCGCACACTCTGACTCGTCGAAAAATCCACCGAAATTTGTTTGAATTTTAATCTTTAAATTTTTGCGAAAATTAAAATTTAAAAAAGTAATATAATTCTCCTCTGATGTCTGTGGGTTTGATACTTTGATGACGAATAGATTGAAACCCTAAATATAGAGCAAGATCTCCCCTCGGTAGTCGCAGAAATATGATCTCAATATTTAGACTAAAGTGTTGATGTGAACTGTGATATATCAGTATCGAAACATTATAGTCACAAGAAGCACGCAGCAAAAGAGAACAATAATTCCGAAAATAATTCTAGATTTTCAAGTTCAGCATAAGTAGAGTAAAAAAATCAGAAGTATTAGCAAGTTATCTCCATAGAGAACTGAAATAATAAATTTGTATGAGGAAGAATTTGGGGGCCCCTTCAAAAGTGGGGCCCTGAGCTACAGCCCTTACAGCCATCTCCTTTTTCGGGCCATGTACCCAAAACAAGATAAAACGCGAAAATACCAGGAATATTTGTCAAAACTAATTTTAACTAGTCAAAACGCGGAGTAACCAAGTGCTTTTGTAAAACCCCAAAGAAATTTTTTATTTCATCTGATTTCGTGTTTTAACTGTAAATAAATATCAGTTGAAGCTAGATTAAACCAATTGTGATTTTGAAAGAACTAGTTGTACCTGAACTATTTAGTGAAAACACGAAATACTGAGTTTGCACTGACTGGTCACAGAAGAGTGATTGGTCGCATCTTGAATCACTTTTCCAGCTCACCCTTTTAAAAAAACACGTGTTACCGACTGGTCACAGAAAAGTGATAAGTCACAGCTCGAACCACTTTTCCAGCTTGCCTGTAAAAAAACCAAGTGCTACCTACTAGTTACAGCAGAGTGATTGGTCACAGCTCGAACCACTTGTACCCAAAAGCCATGTACCCAAAACAAGTTGAAACGCGAAAATACCAGGAATATTTGTCAAAACTAATTTTAACTAGTCAAAACGCGGAGTAACCAAGTGCTTTTGTAAGACCCCAAAGAAATTTTTTATTTCATCTGATTTCGTGTTTTAACTGTAAATAAATATCAGTTGAAGCTAGATTAAACCAATTGTGATTTTGAAAGAACTAGTTGTACCTGAACTATTTAGTGAAAACACGAAATACTGAGTTTGCACTGACTGGTCACAGAAGAGTGATTGGTCGCATCTTGAATCACTTTTCCAGCTCACCCTTTTAAAAAAACACGTGTTACCGACTGGTCACAGAAAAGTGATAAGTCACAGCTCGAACCACTTTTCCAGCTTGCCTGTAAAAAAACCAAGTGCTACCTACTAGTTACAGCAGAGTGATTGGTCACAGCTCGAATCACTTTTCCAGCTCGCCCTTAACAAAATGCGTGCTAGCGACTGGTCACAGAAGAGTGATTGGTCACAGCTTGAACCACTTTTCCAGCTCGCCCTTGAAAGAAATACGTGCTACCTACTGGTCGCAGAAGAGTGATTGGTCGCATCTCGAACCACTTTTCCAGCTTACCCT
>CAKNXH010058689.1:139254-166053 GCA_932178445.1 Andricus quercusramuli | reverse complement strand
GAGTGATTGGTCGCATCTCGAACCACTTTTCCAGCTTACCCTTTTAAAAAACACGTGTTACGAACTGGTCACAGAAAAGTGATTGGTCACAGCTCGAACCACTTTTTCAGCTCGCCCTTTAAAAAAATACGTGATAGCGACTGTGGTCACATCTCGAACCACACTGAAGACTACAGGTTAAAATAGTTCTCTCAGAAGCACTATTGGGTGAATCTAGTTTTAAACGATATTTTCGGCTAAAACACGAAATAAGATGGAATTAAAAAAATCTCCGGGTTTTTACAAAACAACGTGGTTACTCTGCGCTTTGACTAGTTAAAACTATAATTTTGACCAATGATCGTGATAATTTCACATTTTAACTAGTTAAAACTAGTTTTTACTGAATTCGGGTTAAAACGGTAACATATACATCTACACATATAGAGTGAAAAGTTTGTCATAAGAATAACCGCGGGATTTCAACCGGAGCGGGAGTTTTGAAATTTATTCGTAGTAGAACAATCAACACTTTAATTTCCATCCACTTCAATTGATCAGCATTCAAGTATTTTTTTCAAATGGAATTATTGATTTATGCTTCTTGGTCACTGCAGAGTATATAAAGTTAGTTCAAATTCGAACTCATGCAGTCTGTGTGTAAATATAATATCTTTCCCGATAAAGGTATGATTCTCGAAAACAATATGTATATTTGCACCAATTCCTAACTAGAAGAAACGTTTATATATGACAACAATCAAATTATTGGCCCTAGTAACTTTTACAAACTTTTACATAATACAGTTTAAAACGATGAAAAATCATCAAAGTTTATCGAAAAAAACTCTGCAATTTTACAAAAAATAAACCTAGATTTTAGCACCAGAAGGTTAACTTTTGCAAATATTAGTATGAAAATTCAAAAATTTTTATATATTACGGCTATAATATTTCATTTTTATTCTAACCTTTTTCAAAATGTATAGAAAATAAATCACGCGGGGCGCAAGGAAAGGGTAAAAGCGCCATTCTTACGAAAATGAGATTAAGTAATGGATAAAAAAAATCAGATGAATTCCAACACGCATAGTGAAAAAATATTTTTTTAATTCATTTTTTTTTCAATTAAACACTTTTTTTGTAAGTTTCTGCAACATTTTGGGACTTTTTTCAATTTTTTTTTGAACTCAACAGCTGTTAATCTCCGATGCACGTATTTTTTCTTTTGTATCAATTGAAATTTCGATTTTTGGGAAAGTTTTTGTCTCTCCTGAAAGATTTTAAAATGGCGATTTTGCTTTTTCATTGCATCACACTTCAAATACTAATTCACCTTTCGAGCATGATTTCTTGAACTATAAAATCCACAGAAGGGTAAAGCATTATTTTTTATGATTTCGCTAACATTACAAAAGAGTCGAAAATGTAATTGAATGTTTCTGAACTTCAAATTTTGCTTATAATCTTCGAAACATAATGAAAATTAAAATTACATAATAGAAATTTCCAAAATTAAAATTACAGTGACAGTATGTCGGAAATTCAACGTTTTTACGATGGCAAGAATATTTTCATCACTGGTAAGAACTTTTCAATGTATGACATTAATTAATTTTGCTGAAATACTTTTCACAAATTCATAAACATAATTAAATTTAATTCTTTTATAATTATTAGGAGGTACAGGTGCTGTAGGAAAAATTCTTGTAGAGAAGCTTCTTCGTAGTTGTCCAGGAATAGGAATTATTTACTTGTTAATTCGCACAAAGAGAGGTACAGAACCCCAAGAAAGACTGGAAAAATTTCTAAATTCTGACGTAAGAAATTTTATTCCATTGTTATAAACATTCTATTTTACTTTATCACTAGGAATACTTTTCCATCAGCTATTACATTTTTGATAATGTACCTTATTTATTATTTCGGTTGTATAACTTAAAATATTTTACAATATGAATTATTTGGAATAGTCCGTGTCCAGATGCACCGAAATTCGGTCAGCTTAGAACGAATATTTTCGGAGAGCCTAGACACTTCGTTTGAAAGAATATACTTTGGAAAAAAAGCATAAAATCTTCAAGAAATTTCATAACAGAGCGTATGCAATATAAAATAAAATGTTTAATTTATAATGGGACTTTTAAATAATAGTAAATTATGTACCTAGGCAGCAAAGTTAAACTTTATAGTCTTTATACAAGGATGCAGAATTTAACGTCCGAGCCGAAGGCGAGGGCAGTAAAACTGCAACAGAGTATAAAACAACTTTACTGTCGTGGTGTATACGATACACTGTTAGAAATGTTAGCAATTTTAGTATACACGGGCATCTCGACGGGCATATTAATTTTCTTATATGTTTACTAAATCCATTACTCTCTGTAATTTTAGCATACTTACGTATATTTTTCTTTCATGAACTTATATGAATACTAAATTTATTGAACGTACAGTAAGTTTCTTTTGTTGCGTATATGAATTTCATAGTTTCTGTATACTAAAATTCATATACACTATTAGAAAAATCTCTATTAAATTTAATAAAAGAGTGTATATGAAGTAATTTGCATACGCTGGAGTTGAAATTTAATATACATTGAAATATGAATAGCTGTACACTTTTTATGTGAAATATAATATACAGGTCGGTATAGCAGCGTGCTTTTATCTCTTAAAATCTGCTCAAATATTCGCAATTGAAGTAATAATCTAGAATTCATCGATTGAATTGTTTTTTATGATTAAAGTGCAACGTAAATGTGGAACTCTTTCCAAAATGTTCCCTCAATGGCAGAAATTTAATGTGAGTACAGTCGATTGTAGGTTATGTCATTAATTTACGTAATTGAACTTTTGGGCTTGAAATCCAATTTTATTTTTGATTAACTGTAAGAAGATACCATGTTTTATTATTAAGAATCGAACATTTCTGCTAATATTATTTTGATTTTGTGTAAAATGGAATTATCCGAGTGATTATAATGCATGTATATGAAATTTAATAAAAACGTACCTAAATAGCGATTTCATAAGCTTGAGGTATTAATTTCAATGTACATTAGTGTTTTAAATTTAAAAATATTTTTAACAGTGTACGTGTATCCCAGACTCAAGTGCCGGGACTTATACAGCTGTATAAAAATAAATAAATAGAAAATTCCTTTTCCAAAAATTATTTGAAGTTTTAGTTTTTTCGTTATAAAATATTTAAGCTGGACCAATCAGGAGCGTCGTATAAACAGTTGTGTGTGCGTGAACGGGATTCCAACGTAGTGTTCTCCCGTCGCTAACCCCACCTCTGCACTCGCTTCGATAACACTGCGTTGGAATGCCGCTCAAGCATACACAACTGTTTATACGACGCTCCTGATTGGTCCAGCTTAAATATTTTATAACGAAAAAACTAAATCTTCAACTGATTTTTGGAAAAGGAATTTTCTATTTATTTATTTTATTTTTATACAGCTATATAAGTCCGGACACTTGAGTCTAGGACACCCGGTATTCAGCTCGTTTCGATTTACGCGGATCGTACAACGTGGCCGGTGGCAGGCTCGCATGCCGCTGCATTTGTTTGAGTTCTTATGTGATGTAGCTTTACGATATTATTATTTGAAAATGTCGAAGCTTTGTATGTGAATTTTAAAAAAGTAAGATAAAAACTCAAGAAGTCGTTGCATATATTAGGATATGTTAATTGCATAAAACTTGCTATCCTGAATTTTTATTGTATTTAAATGAAATTTGAAATATAATTCACGTTTAGGGTATGTGTCCCAGTAATCGTGATTTTACAGTTAGAAACACAACAAATAAGTGTTAATCCGATAAAATGCAATGATAAAATATCGTTCGCGATTATTATGAAAATAAGGGAAATCGGTGAAGGTTCAGATTAAGAAACACAGTCCGTTGTTTCGGCATATACTGAATTTAGTATATGCGTATACTAAATTTCGTGTGCATGCATACTGAATTTAGTATACACGCATACTAAATTTCATACACGCATATGCTAAATTCAGTATGCGCATATACTAAATTTACTGTACTATTTTAAATTGAAGAACAGCTTTTCGTCAATGAACTTTGTTAAAATTTCTATTTTTTGTTCAGGTAAGTTAAACTGACTTTTTAAAAGAGCAGGATAAAAAATTTAAAATAGTAGGAAGCACTGCACCACTTGGTAACCGTCCACACTCAGCGAGAAGAAGAGTTACTATTTCGTGCAGTAAGCCTTACTACTGTGAAGAGTAACTTTGCCGATTTCGCATTTCAAAGCATACATGAATATGTGTATATGCACTGCACGCATTCTATACACGATTTCTAAATAGATTAGCTCGAAACTTTCGACAACAAAAATGATGTAAAATGTCGATCGATTTAAAAAGGAAAAAATTATATTATATATGATTACTGCACTAAATTTACTATTATTCTTACACAATTACACGCACAGAGTCTTACACATATGATCGCACGCTCAAACGCTTTGAAAAATCGCGCCCGCTGGGGAATCAAACCCTTCTTAACTCAAAAAAACCTGTCCTAAAGCCTAAATATAGCGCACGCGTTAGTCAATTGAGCTACGGAACCGCTTAGATTTTTCTGACAAACTCTCGATGAAGCGGTTTCTCTGAGAAAAATGTGGCCAGCAAAAAATGATAATAAATGTCTGCTTACAATCTTTTAAATTAATCTCTTACAGATGATATATAATATTTTTTAAGGAGCTTGGGAAAAAAATTTTGCTTAAAAGTATTATCTCACACAGTAAATATGTTACTAGTAATTTATATGTATTATTCTAAAATGATTAAAATTAAAATTTTTGAAAGTTTTTTTTTGTAGGAGGGGAAATCTTGCATAAGATAAGACACCCATCTTAGCAATCGTCTAACTGGGTAGGAGATTCTTAAGATGGGTAGTGTCAGATTCTTACTGACTAAAACCCCTCCTGTTTCTTGCCAACCTAGGACTCCGGAACCGCTTTCGCATTACTTCAGAGCCCTAGGTTATTGGCCAATAAGCCGAGCTTCGGCTTCCCACTGTTGTTGCCTGCTTGGCATACTTCGTTTGCTCCCTGCCCAACCAAGATGCACGCATCGCCCTCATTAGTGCGGCGATGCCGCATAACCGCCTCGTCGGCCTTCGGTATCTTGGTTCGGTATTGTTGGAGCTCAATTATACTTCCCTTTCTGTCCATCCAAGATGTACGCGTCCTCCTCAACAGCGCTTTGATTTCGCATCGGGCTCGTCGGCCCTCGACATCTTGGAGGGCTTACTTAGGGTCATCTTTGGTGATCTCTTTCCCTCAATTGCTCTTCTTTTTTCTTCTCTCTTAGAAGCTTCTCTATATAATGCGCCGTGCTATCCCAGTTATTCTGGGATTCCAGCATAAGCTTTATTATGTTTTCTGGTGCTATTTCCTCACCAAACTCTGTTTCCAGTTCCCACCTACAGCTCTTCCAACTCTCACAATGAAAAAAGGTGTGTTCAGCGTCATCAACCACATTTGGACAGTAGTCATAATTGGGACTCTGTTTCTTGTTTCGCCTGAACAGATAGGCATTGAAGTGGCCATGTCCCGACAAGAATTGGGTGAGGTGATAGTTCACTTTCCCGTATTTCCTGCCGATCCATGGCTGAACTTCGCCTATTATTCTGGCAGTCCATCTACCTCTTGCTTCCTGTCTCCATTGCTGTTCCCATTTGTTAATGGTGGGTTCTCTTTCCATATTTAGGATGGTCGCATCTACACCTTGTACTTTGGCCTCATAGATCTTTTTCCTCTCGGCTGCTAGCAGGTCAATGGGAATACATCCCGCTATAACCAGTACAGCCGCACCGGACACCGATCTATAGGCACAAGCCATTCTAAGTGCGCCTTTCCCTTTGCACCGCCAACAATAGCTTTCGTCGGCAATCTGCTTTGAGAGCGTCTGCCCATACTTCTGCTCCCTATGAAATGATGGAGTTTGCTACACTTGTGAGTATTTTTCTTTTGGAGCTTCTTGGACCAGCTACGTTTGGCATAAGCCTTGACAACATAGCCACCATTTTTTCGGCCTTGTTTGCCTTGTTTGATTTGGATTCCGAAATTAAGCTTCTCGTCGATGTAGGTTCCGAGGTACTTCAGCATATTCCCGGCTTCTATGCCATAACCGGCGATATCCGCTATAAAGTGTTTGTTGAAGTGTCGCTGTCTAGTGAGGACGATAGCTTCCGCCTTCTTGTTGGCCAGCTGTAGTTGGTGGTTGCTGAGGCAATTTTCGACTCGCCTGGAGACGATTGCCACCAGCAGTCGTGCCTGCTGCTCCGTTTTAGCTGTTATCATGGCAGCGAGATCGTCTGCAAATCCAAACAGCCTGGTTCCTTTTGGGAGGTCCATCGTTAAAACCTCATCGTAAACGACATTCCGTAGTTCAGGTCCAAGAACTGAGCCCTGACCTACACCTGCAGTGACTTTAGCGCTGCTGTCACCTTCCGTCGTCTCGAAGATAAGCCATCGGTCATTGAGGTAATCACTGATGATCCGAAGAAGATAGCTAGGAACCTTAAGCTGCCTGTCCAAGGCGTCAAGAATGTCAACCCATCTTACTGAGTTAAAAGCATTTCTAACGTCAAAGGTGACCATCACACAGACACTTCTTGTCCGGTGATTTCCCCTCCATGATTTTTCGGTCTCCTGGGGAGCTTCGCGGATCGCTCCCACCGTGGACCTTCCTTCCCGGAAACCGTGCTAATTTTCGGCCAGACCTCCTGCTGCTTCGATTGCCGCTCTTAATCTGGCACGAATACATTTCTTGAAGAGCTTTCCAATAACGTCGAGCATGCAGAGTGGTCTATATGACGATGGCTTTCCCGGAGGCCCCTTTCTCTTGTCCAAAAGCACCAGTTTCTGCTTTTTCCACCTTTCGCAGAAAACACCAGCTCTTAGGCAAGCTTTGAAAGCATTGAGGAGTATGAATGAGTACTCCTTGGCAATTACCTTAACGACTTCTGTCAGGACACCATCCAGATCCGGCGCTTTGCCGCATGCCATTTTGGATGCCGCTGTCCACAATTCCTCCTTGGTAAAAAGAGGAACTGCTTCAGGCACCGCTTCCTTCGTGACGTCTCTGCTTGAATGTTTTGGAAAAAATTCCTCCACAATCAGCTTCATCGTCACAGGATCCATGGCCGCAACCGGTGATCGTCCATGCATTTTCTCAGTAACAATCTGGTATCCCAGTCCTCATGTGTCTTGATCTACTGCCTCTCGAACTTCAGCCCATTTATTGCGTTTGCTTTCGCTTATGGTTCGGTTCAACGTCTTTTCGGCCGTCATGTAAGCCCTGTTGGCCTGAACTACAGTCCTTCCCTTTTCCCTCGACCTAGGGACTTTACGCCTCAGTTCAGAGCAGTGAGCCCTTAGTTCCGCAATCTCCAGGGTCGTCCAGTACGCTGCTGGTTTGTTACTTCTTGCTGAGCGCTTTGGCTTGGCAGCGTTGCAGCCCTGCATGATCACACTTATCGTATTCTCCGTCAGGCATTCCACAGTTTTTCTCGTGACGACCGGAGGTGCTGATTCTCCGAGCAAATGTCCACCCTTTTTAGCAATTGTGCGTAGCAGTTGGTCTGCGTCGAGCTTTTTTGCATTCCAGCTCGTTTTACGTTTGGACCCATTTCGTGTTTTGCCATTTCTCAGGGGTACACAGCCCATTTGGAAGCTTATATGTTGGTGGTCACTTTCTGTGTAGTCCTCAAGGACCTCCCATTTCGATATAAGGCTTGCTGCACTCGATGTGGCCATGGTGATATCCAGGATAGTCTCGCGGTAGCCTCTCCTTCTAAAGGTGGATGAGCTTCTCGTGTTCATGATTATTAAGTCCAACCTCGTCGCCATATCCGTCACATCACGCCCCCTCGTGCCCGTCCATTTCATGCCCCATTCGCATGATTTGGCGTTAAAGTCTCCAGTTATGATGATGTTTCCGCCAAGATTGGAACATAGATCTTCAATGTCCTCCAGTTTCCTGCGAAAAACCTCTATACCCTCATTTGGTGAAAGATAGCAGCTGACGAAAGTCACCTTGCTTGTCGAGACCCATACGAAGCCATCACCATCTTCATAATTTGAACCGGAAAGTTATTGCTGTTCATCAGCCAGATGGCCGCAGTACCGCTCTTGTCCTGGTATCAGTTTTTTCCTTTCCTTGGCATATATTGTTCACAGATGATAGCAATATCCGCCTTTTTTTCGTCTGGTAGCTTAGACACTAGGTGCTGAGCTAGCTTACAGCGTTTCAGGTTTCCCTTGAGGGTAACCGCCATTATCTTCTTCGGTTGTCCCTGCGGTCCGCTTCCTTGTAGGCTGCGCACTTATATGAACCAGTTACATGGTCACTTGAGCAACCGTCCCTTCTGTTTACGCAAAGAAAGCACTTAGCCTCATTGACGTAACTCGCTGCCCTGTGTCCTTTAGTCCCACATTTCCAGCACTGTCCACTTCAGTCAACGCCTTTGTAGCCCTCCGCAATGTGATCGTAGTCCCAACAACGGAAACAGCGTTTAGTCCTTTCTTTGAGTCTTACTCTACAGCGCACCCAGCCAATTTTTACATGGTCCATCTGTGCCAGCTTGACGGCATCTGTCTCTTTCAGATCGACAAAGGCCGTCAAGCTCCCACGATAGTCCATTTTAGTTGGGTTAACGTTCATGGTGTTTAGCGAATCTTTGCCAAGTACTACCGTTAACGCCTCCTTGACCTCTTCCACATTTGTGGCCACGTTCAGGTCGCGGATTTGGATTTGAGCGCGTGCAACCATCTGCCGGACAACTCCGGTGTCCTTGATGGCCTTTTGCAGCACCTCACCAAATCTGGTCTTATCTCCGCTTGTTCCTCCAAGCTCTAACAAGACGTCGCCTTGACGTGTCTTTTTGATCGCCTTTATGTCCACTGACATCTCTTCTGGATTAACGTGGGCTTGCATATCCCTCACTACTTCCGCAAAACTGTGGCCAGTAGCCGGTTTGATCAGTACAGCCGCCGATCTCGTTTTCCTGCGTTTTCGTTTTCCCTTCACGTTTACTTGGTCCTCTGTGTTTGTAACCGGGCCATTTTTATCCTTCTTTTCCCGATTCACGACATCGACCCATTCCAAAGTAGCACCTTCCACCTGGGGTTTCTTCGTTGGCCGCGAGTCTTCTCCGATGTTAAATTTTTTTTAAAAGTACATATTTTGTATTTTTGAAAATTAATACTCGAAAAAATGTTTTTGAATGAAATTTTTGGAATTTTTAATTTGACTTTATTATAATCTCACTTTATTTTAAACGCAACATACGTTTACATAACTGATATATGTATAAATAAAAAATAGTTTAAACATAGTAATAATATATCAAATGCAAAATTGAAATCACTATTTGAACATCAGACAAACGTTAAAGTAGTCCGGCTATTGGACCGGTCACGGTGAAACATCATGAAAATTAGTTTTTTCTTACGGAGAAAAATGTCCTCTTTCGCATAATGCCTTTCTTAGGGGTCCTTTCCAGGTTAGAATTTAAATTAACTCTGTTTAAAGTCGTGCCATAAAGCATGGGATTTTATGGAGAGGCCTTTCGCGGCCTCCAAAAATGGTTAATTTCGGCTTTAAAATACGTTGAATATTGTCAGGAAAACTGTTTCGGAGATAGAAAATATAATGTGAAACTAGAATTACTGCTCATTTGTACTTGCTTCCAGGGTATTTGAGGCTAATTTTAGCAAAACATACAGAGGTGATATATGACGAGAACGGTTTGGCGTTGACTAAGGTTGGCAGCACAGCTTCGACTCGACTCGGGGAGCGCGCGAAATTTCAAATAATGATTTTATTCTCTTTTCTGCCTTATCACAATAAATAATGAATAATAGATATTTAAAGAGTTAGATTTATATTTAAGCTAAAGTAAAATGTATTCGCAATTTCGAAAGTTTGTCAAATGACTTGGCATTATAAAAAGGTGGATTCAAAGGAAACAAGTATAACATTTGCTGAACGATTATTTATTGCATTCTTCGTTTGACTTAGAAATTTAAGATATTATTGTCCAAATTTTTTGAAAAGTAAATAAACTGAAAACAATTCAATTATTGTTACATAATCTAATTATTACAATTTTGGATTTTCTAGAGTATTAGTAAAAGTCGTTGAAACTGAACGTTGAGGATAAGCTACTTCTTTGAATAAATTACAAATAATTGAATTAGCTATGCCTAAACTAATTTTTTAATACTTTTCACAGTATTATTAAACGCAGTTGAAACTTAACGTTGACGATAATATACTTCTTTGGATAAACTAAAAATAATTAAATTAACTAAGCCTAAACTAATTCTTTTACATTTGTTACAGTATTATTAAACACAGTTGAAACTTAAACTTGACCAGGAGCATTTTCTTTGGACAAATTAAAAATAATTCAATGATGTATACAAAAACTTATTCTATTTTTAGATTTTTTACATCATTAGTAAATACAGTTGAACCTTAAAGATGCACGATAATTATCTCAAGTTCAAAAATGAACATTGTTAAAAATGATTCATAAAATGAAGGAAAATATTCTTATAGTTAATTTTGACTGATTTTGCAAGAGAACTGCAGGCTGAGTAAAAAAAATATATCTTGTGCCAAAATTGTTTATTCAACAATAGTTATTCATGGTTTTATGTTTTCTCTGTGAGTAAAAATTAGAATTCTCTTTTAAGGCTACTGTCATAAATCTTACTTTATTAGTTTCAAGATTCTCCACAAACGTCCTTGGTACGTTTTTATTTGAAAATTTGTATTTAGGAATCGTACCATTGTTAATTTTATTATTACTTTTTTTGCAATACAATGTTTTCAATATAAACGTATCCAAAGCGATTTGTAGAGAATCAGTCAAGGAGTAAAATGAGCGCTACAATATTAGGCGTAAGCAAGAATTGCAACTTTGACCCAAAGACAAAGCAAAAACATAAACCCCTAAATGCCTACTGTGAAATAAACAATTTCATCCCTGAATATTTTTTCTAAAGTTTGCATGCAGTTATCTTCCAAAATCAGTTACAATTCTCAATGGAAATATTTTCCTTGATTTTATACATAATTTCAGAACTAAAGATAACTAGTATACATCCTTCACGTTAACAAAAAACTACTTCGCTCAACCAGATACAATACTTCGTAGATAATTTGTTACAGAGTTGATAATTCTCTTATTTGTTGTAATTCGGGGCTTATTGTTCACGCGATTTTCTAAACATACTACCATCCCCTGGCGACCCTTATCTCGATATGCGTTTATCAATTCCTCCATGGTGATGCCTTGACGTGCCATTCTATTTAGCATCTGTTTGCTTACAGCACCTTCCAGCCGTGAAATGGCAGGCAAATTTGCACGCTGTTTGTCAAGTAATGACCGAATTTCGAGAAAATCTCTCATTTCTACATTCTGTTTGCCACCCGCTGCATGTCTATAAAGTTTTTATCTCGCGGAGATATGATGCCGCTCTTCACCATAAATGTTTTGCCGCTTTATTGCAGGCTATGTTTACGTACTCGACTCGACATCTTGTGACGCTGCCAACTGCTGAGCGTGAAAAAATTACCTTCACTTGAATCAAGTCAAATGAACATTTAAATTTACATTTTATTGTTATTTTTAAAATATTTTATCTATTTCGATCAGCATACAAATTTAATACTCAATTTATTAATGGATAAGCTGACAAAATTTTGGATCTAATTCCAAATACCAGAAAAAATAATGGACGTAGCTTTGACTAGCTTTTTCAGTAGCCGGACTACTTTAAATAGTGATTCAAATTTAAATTCTTTCCAAAAGTAAAATTTTTCTCATGAGATATGGGTATGCCGATTCAGAATAAAAACTGTTTAATACAAACAAAAACGGTTCCGAGAAATGAATCTTAAAGATCGCGATATCACAAGTAGAATGGTAGATTTTATTGTTGTTAAAAATCTTTAAAAAATGAGAAAATATTTTTTTTCATCAAATAGTAGTAATTTCTACAAATATTAATGTGTAAAGGTTAAAAATAATTACTGCTTTAAATCTGGAAATTAACTTGAACTAAAATTTTATTACAAATTATTTTTTAATTATTGTTTCAAAAAATGGTATGTCGAAAACAACGCATTATTCTACTAAAGAAAAATTCTTCCAAATAATATAATATTTGAACCTGGGTGGCCTAATCAAGTACGATCCCAATCATTTTTATTGTTAGAAGAAATTAAAAATATCTGAAGCAGAAAATTCCATCGCAAAAATAATGTAAAAAAAGTATTTTTTTTTATGTATAATTCTTCACAATATTTCTATATTCTGAAAATTTGATACAAAAAAACTAGTAATGAAGTATAAAGTAGAGTTATTCAATATGTTTATTTATAATAATTATTTTGACTAATATTATTATAAAAGAAAAACAATTATAAAATAGCTTCTGACAATTAATTTCCTTTTGTGAAATGTCAGTGGGCGGTCTGTTTTTTAGATTGAGAAGCGAAAATTTGTTGTTTTACTGATGAGCGAGTTATAAGTCGTCCTTCTTTTTTAATTTCAAACGGACCATCTAAAAAATTTTGCGGACGAGGCCTACTTGCAAAAGTCAAACTCTTCTTTGCATACTATGAAAATTAATTATTCATACAGTTTACATGTTCAACTGTACTATTTCAAATAGTTATTGAAGCTACTTGTTCTTAGTTATCTTTCTTTTTACAATTTGAAGTAGTAGTGCTGACTTTAGGGTTTGTATATTTTGAGATCACTATCTCATTCAGATTAAAACTATTTGAATTGTTTCTAGTACAATGTGAAGAAGTAAACTTCAAGTTAACTATACATAAATGTGAATGTAACTATCTACTTTTTTCCGTGCGCGTACGCACGCGCGTGAGGCGACAGAAGTCCAAAAGTAACTTCGTAGTTTAACGTAGTTTCAAAATGAATTCTTCTATTTTCTTTCACTTTTTTTCACTTCTCACTCACTTCTTCGTCCTTGTTGTCACTTTACGTGCCGCTCGTCGCGGTGCAATAAAGTGCTATTTTACTGCCGCGGGCAGGAAAAGAGCGCTTATTCTGCCTATTTCAGATAAAACTATAGAAGCTTCGTTTTTTTACATAAGAAATATTAAGAAGATATAATTACTAATTTTACTATATAAATATAAAACGCTAAAAATAATTTAGTTGGAAACACTACGACGAACCGACGCACAGCCCAGGTGCGAATTTGGGTTGACAGCCAGAGTTGACGGTCGGCCCAAGGTCGGGCCAGCTTTGCAAAACGAATTTTGCTGACCAAGGTTGGCCCAACTATAGCAGTTCGAAGCCACCTTAGTTGGACCAACGTTAGAAGCCGACAATGGCTTCCAAAATTCACCCGACCGTCGGCCCAACTGTGGCCCAAGGTAGGGTCAATGGCAGTGTAGGCCTTGGCAAATTGGTTCAAAGTAACCATAAAAATATGGTAGGTCCGACTCTGGGTGATGGTTGGCCCGATCATCGGTGTAATATTATCCAGTGCAAGTAACCTCACTTTTGCCGACCGTCGGTCCAACTGTGGCCCAACTGATGGGCCGACCATCGGCATAACATTGGGTCGCACAAGTTATCATGATTCACACGACACGGAGACACTTCCTTTTTTTTTAAGAAAAAAAATTCAAAGGTCCATCTTTATGGTAAATTGTAAATGTTCCGAAAAATTCAAATTTGATGTAATTCTTAATCGCTTCAAAATAGTTTGAAACACATAAAATGCGAAACGTTACACGAAAGTTTATACAAAATTGTGATTAAAAAAATTGTCGCAGTACGTGATAAAATTTCTAAGTTCCGTCGATTCCAATTTCAAATGCTCATTAAAAATGACATTTTTGCAACACCCACCTCTAAAGTTGACGTTTGCATGCATGTAGATGGTGCCTAAAGTACCTTATCTGAGCCGACTGTGCGTGAAACAATTTTCGCGCATGCGCAGTTTGAATATGGCTTACTTTAGACACTGGTGAAAAAGCTGCGCATGCGCACATTCGAGATGAGGTACTTTAGACACTGGCAAAGGTAACTTTAAACACTGGTGTTGGTATCTTCTTGAAATAATTTTACATTCAACTTGAATAAATGTTTTAATGATTGAAGTTTTGTTTTTAGAGTTTCGTAGCCTCCCCCCCCCTGGGGGCAAAAAAGCATAGGCGCCAACATTTTTTTTCAATAATTTTTTTCCAAAAAATTTTTGTTAACAAATTTTTTTTTTCAAAATTTTTTCTCACCAAATTTTTTTTTCAAAAATTTTTTTTCTCAAAAATTTTTTTATCTAAAATTTTTTTTCTCAAAAAATTTTTTTTCACTAAATTTTTTTTCACTACATTTTTTTGCACAAAATTTTTTTTAGAACATTTTTTTTCGAAAATTTTTTTTTTCAAAATTTTTTCCAAACATTGAAAAAATTTTTTTTTAATTCCTTCACTCCGCTCTATGCAATATAAATTAGTATTTTTCGTTACCACGTCCTAACAACTTTTTCGGACGGGCGTTGCAAAAAATAGCGTGTGATACACGTGCGCCTAGGTGATTAGTAACTCGTGTGATTGCATCATTCGCCTGCGGTTCGAAGCACTCGTCTATGTTTTCGCACTCGCTTCGCTCGTGCGCTAACCATCGACTCATGCTTCGAGCCTCCGGCTTATGCTGCAAAATTCACACTCGCACACAATCACCTATTTTACGCACTTGTATCACAAATAACTATTTATGTCATTATCAAAAGTTGTAAAATGACCTAAACCGCGAAAAACAAAATATTACACGAAGAAAAATTAGTCAAGTCGGCGCCAAAAAAAAAATATTTGAAAAAAATTGTATAAAAAAAATTGTTTGATAAGAAATTTTTGAAACAAAATTTTAGAACAAAAATTGTTTGAAGGAAAATATTTGAAGCAAAAAATTTGTTGAAAAAAGTTGAAACAAAAATGTTGAAAAAAATGTGTTGTAATCGGTTTAAATTATTTATTTAAAAATGATTTCATTTAAATTTCCATTAGCAGTTAATTTATTTCACATCTACATGATGTCGCATAATACTAAAAAAATTAATGAGAAAAAGGAGTTCAAAAATTGTTTCTTTTCAACTGCTTTGAGCTGTGCCTTATCAGGATGGTTTTTTCATTGACTTTCAATTCTTCAGGTATAGAGTAATGGGTAAGACTCCCGACTGCCAGGCGATAGATTCAGGTATAGATGTAGGTTCGAAAACCCGTAGCGTTAGAAATTTTATTTGTAATATAATATTTAAAAATGTAATATATGTATTAATTCTAAGCAGGACCATTAGCATTGATAGTCAAAATACTCGCCATCAATTATTATTTATTTTTTTAATACTAATTTTGTGTATTTCCACCTTTTTAGTACGAATCTTCAAAAATCAAAGTTGGCCCCACATTGTTGTCCATGGTTGGTCCGACATCATCCTAATAGTTGGCCCGACCGTGAACCGACGATCAATTCGCAGAAGAAGCGTTGGTTAACCAACGCTTCCTCCCAATGTTGGGCCAACTTTGAAAACCAATGGTATGCCAACCTTGTATTCCGCAGTTGGCTCAACCATGGCAACTATTGTTGGCCCAAATGTGTAAAATAGGGACGGCATGCGTTATCATTACGCTGGTTGGCCCGACCATTGGCTCACAAAGTTGGGCTGATCTTACAAAGGTTGGGCCAACCATGACCCGACCGACAATTCGCACCTGTGAGTGGGGCTAAAGTACATTTTTTGGTTCAAAAGAAGATTCCTGCTGAATCTGTGGACCGATTTAGATATTTTTTTTGTTTAGAGAAAAGCTAAAAAAATTCTGGAGAGAATTGTCGTAGCCGATTTTTAAAAAAGGTCTCCAGTTTTTTATAAATAAACAAATATATGGAAAAAAATGTCAATTTTTTGAGTTTAGTCTTCTGGCTTCTTAGAAATAAAGTAAAAAGTTTCGCAATCAACTCAAATTGATAGTGCAAAATTACAAGAAGATTATCCGAAAGCGAGCAATAAACAAAAAAAAATGGTTAATAAACAAATAATTTGTTAAAAGTTCATCTTCACGATTTTCATTATTTTCATATTATTTTTCCTCATCTTGTAAGTAATCAATCGCATAACATCACTATGATGGAAAAATTTCGTATTTAAATAATAATTAACAATAATATAAACAAATTTCATTAAAAAATGTATACTTTGGGTGTGTTTTGAGAAAAACACCGTTTTTTCGGTCTGTATTTATAATTAGCTAACTCGAGGAAGTTTTGACACAAGAGACAACTTAACAATAATATTTATAATTGTTATAATCAAATTTTATAACAAATACAAAAGGGCGGGAAAAGGTATTTTTTCATTATCAATTGAGTAAAAAATTCCTCACTTCCCTCAATTGGCCAGGGCAACGATACTTTAACGCTTTTTCAATTAGTAGGACCTATGTAATAGTATAAAATGATATTAGTTCACGATTGTTAAAAGATGAACAAGAATAACCATGAACTTTTAGTACAGGGAAATGAAATAATGTCTGGGTGAAGCCGTAGAACATAATAAAGCTTCGTGGAACATAATAAAGATCTATTATTATTATTATTATCATTATTATATAATGTATGATGTGATTTAGCTTATCAACTCTCGGAGAAAAACTTTCATCAGACTCATGAGTGTCCCGAATTTCATTTGTTATGAGATGAATTAGTCACAAGATAAGAAAGAATAATATAAAAATGATAAAAATGTGAGAAAATCAACTTCTAACAAATAATTTGTCTATTAACAAATTTTTTTGTTTAATTTTTACTATTGAATTAACCTTTAGTATCGTTGCACTGGAAAATTGAGGCAATTGAGGAATTTTTTACTCAATTGATAATGAAAAAATACTTTTTTCCGGCCTTTTTTCAATTGTTATAAAATTTGTTCAAAATAATTATAAATATTATTGTTCAAATGTTCACTTGTCTCTTGTATTAAAACTGCCTCGAGTTAGCTAATGAAAAGTACAGACCGGAAAAACGATGTTTTTCTTCAAACACACACAAAGTGCACATTTGTTAATGAAATTTGTTTATATTATTGTTAATTATTATTTAAATACGAAATTTTTCGATCATAGTGATGTTATGCGATGAATTACTTACAAGATGAGGAAAAATAATATGAAAATAATGAAAGTCGCGAAAACGAACTTTTAACAAATTATTTGTTTATTAACAAAATTTTTTGTTTATTGCTCGCTATTGAATAATCTTTTAGTAATGTTGCAATATCAAATTGAGTTGATTGCGAAACTTTTAACTCTATTTCTATGAAGCCAGAGTACTAAACTAAAAAAATTGTCATTTTTTTACCATATATTTGTTTACTTATAAAAAACTGGAGATCTTTTTCAAAAATCGGCCGCGACAATTCTCTCCGGAATTTTCTCAGCTTTTTTCTAAAAAAAAATGTCTGAATCGGTCCACAGGTTCAGCAGGAATCGTATTTTGAACCAAAAAATGTACTTTTTCCCCACTGTGCGACGAAACGCTCGCATTGAGTGGACGAATCGACTCAAGGATGACATGCTAGAGTACTATGCTGCCAGCATTATCCCTCGCTGTAAAAAAAGTATTAAATTGTGGCTAATTTCAGACACAAAACGGAAGTCAGTGTCTGCGCCAGAGTTCAGAAGCAAGGGTCAAAGAAAGGCACCAGCCGTCGGCAGCTTTCTGACACTTGCTTTCCCACGAAAAAAAATGTTTAAAAAAATCGCGATTTCCACCATAAATGAAACACACATCCTTCCGGGAGATTGTAAAGAATTACAGTAGTGATGCATATCGATCATTTTTGGACCAAATCGAGATTTGCTTAAAAAATAGTCAGATGGAACTGAAATGTAATGGAGATCAAGAATTTACAATAAAAAAAGTCGATCGAGACGATACGATCATCTCGACTGAGTGATCGTTCGTCTCGATGTGATGAGTATGGTGTCCAAGGTTTCAATTTAATCTGACGAGATTTTTGAAAAATTTCAAAATGATCGATATGCATCACTAAATTACAGAGCCTTGCAGAGAACTGCAGATAGTACATTTTTGTAATTTTAAGCAACAATTTTTGTTATTTCTCAAATTTGTCCACTGCAATTTGTTCACAAATGTTTTCCTCATATTCATGAATTTTTTCAAATTTTTCCCATTGCCTCTTGTATAAGAAATAATGCTCTAAACTTGACTCTTCTCAAGTGTTCTTCCCAAATTCCTTACTTTTTTTACATTTTTCAGTCTGCAAAGTACAAAAATTGTTGTACATTAACATCTTCAAGCTCATTTACGTCGAACACTTACAGCTTTAAAATGACTATTTACTTATTTTACTAGCATTTTTTTGGCTGAGCTATTAAGCTTCAAAGGCAAGTGCCTATAATTTTTGCGCCGACACTTGCATCAACTAAACAAATAGATTGGATGAGCAAGAAAGAATATGCAATGGGAAATTTACAACTGGCGCAGCATTAGATCAGTACTGGACAGAGTTCGACAGCATTGGCATGGTGCTGGTAGCCAATACTGGCGTCGATATGGCCGTAGTCTTGGGATGGTAACGCTATTTAGTACTGATTGCCAACTTCGGGGCTGTACTGAAATACTGTACTGGGCATCAGTATTGGCGAAGTAATGACTATAAGTACTGTGATTTAGTACTGGGGCAGTCGTGTGTATAAGTACTAGTGAAGTACTGGAAGTAATTATAAGCACAGTACGGCAAATGAGTACTGTCAAAGAAGCCGGATGAGTACTGGATACCAGTATTGGCGGTGTACTGGCATGAGGCAGGAATGATGATGATGTTCAGTACAGAATACCAGTATTGCCACTGCATTAGCGGCCTTCGCGATTTCCAGCTTTGCTTTCAGACATGATGAGGCATTTTATCGGATTGAAAAAAAATAATTTAAATTAAAGTAAGTTTACTTTGTAAAATAAATAAACTGAATACATATTCATACATATTTTAATTCTTAAAGAGGACAATAAACGGCATTTTTATTTTGAAGACGTAAACATTCTAAAGGACAAAAATCATATCAAAAATGCACATGCATGATTTCAGCACTTTTCGATGCCTATGAAGCGGGGCTAAATCTCTACATTTTACGGACTGAAAAGTGACGTTCGCAATTTATTATTTATGCTGTTTCTCATAGTCTGTTCTACGCCAGTACCATTCCAGTATTCCGCCGAGATCCAGCAAAATGTCGTGAAACAATAGTTTGCCGTTTCTTGAAGTCTGTACTGCACCAGTAGCATGCCAGGACTCCGCAGAGATCCGGCAAAAAAAATGGGACAACAGTTCGCCTTTTGTTGGAATTTGAACGACACCAGTATCGTGCCATTACTCCGCCGAGTACGGGCAAAAAAACATGGGACAACAGTTCGCCTCTTGTTAACATTTGTACGACACCGGTATCGTGCCATTACGCCGCCTGGTCCCGACACAAATTCGTGAGACAATAGTTTGCCGTTTTCTTTATGGTCTTTACCACACCAGTATCATGCCAGTACTCCGCTGAGATCCGGCAAAAAACATCGGGAAATGGCTTAATGGTATAATAATAATAATAAAAAACTCCGCCCAGGCCCGGGACAAAATCGCGGAACAATAGTTTGCAGCTGCTTATATTCTGCAGTCTGCACTACACCAGTATCATGCCAGTACTCCGCCGAGATCCAACGAAAACCCTTGGTGAAACAGTTCACCCTTTGGTAAAATTTTTACGACACCAGTATCGTGCCATTACTCCGCCCAGGTCCGGCAGAAGATCGTGAGACATGGTTTGCCGTTTTATGTAGACTGTACTACGCCAGTATCGTGCCACTACCCTGCCAAGATCCGGCGCACATCCCTGAGACAGTGGTTTACTATTTGTTACAGTCAGTTCTGTGCCCAAGACTGTGCCATTGTCGTATCACCATTGTAGAGGAGCGGAACACCCCCAAAAAGTCGCTTAGAAAATGAATAACCGACCAACCTCGTCCTAGTCGCTAAAAACTATTTATCTTTATGTTTTCGAGGGTGCTGAATACGAATATGATGTTTATTTTTGTCTAAAGTTGGGGCTACATAGTCAAATTCGAGTTTTAAAGCAAAAATGTGATAAAAATTATTTTATAATTTTCGCCGTTCAAATCGCGGAAACTATGCGTGTAATGAATATTTCTTTATGAAATTTTAATGACATACTCTTGAACTATTTTTGAGAGCAACAAACGTTGTCCGAAATTTAGTTCTAAGAAGTTTTTGGGAAAGTTTCAGCTCGTTATGTGCATTAGAAAAAAAGATATAGCGATTTGTACATGAGCGCTGGCTCCGCGCGGTCAGCGGTTGAATTTGTGCTTAGCTTTCGTGAGCCTATTATCATGGACTTATGCAATTGATTATTTATTTTATATTTAATGACACAAGAAATGTACAATTTTCATAATACTATCGAAATTTATCATTTACTATCTATTTATTCAATACAGTAATAATATGGTAACAATAAAGTTTGAAAAATATATTCTGCATGTTTAAGCCACAATACAATTTCAACGTTTTTTATTTAAAAAATATTTACGGTTTTTGTTATTTAATGAAAGAACATAAAAACTAGAAGTAATTCTGAATGAAAATGAATAAAGATATTATTTAAAATGTACGCCTATATTTTATTTCTTAATATCACTATTACTTACTCCTTTTCGACAGATTTTTCTCGATTTTCTCAAAAATTACACAAGATCGAAGTTGATGTTTATTATAGAATCGTATATAGCATATTTAAAACACAAAAATCTTTGCAATTAATTAATAAAACGAGGATAATCAACTAACAAAAGTTGCGCATGGGAATACCCGCTGACCGTGTGCAGCGCGCGGTGGCCGCGCGGAGTCAGCGCTCATGTTCAAATCGCTTGAGAGAGTTCGTTTTTAACTATATTATTATTACCGAGCCCTAAGCCCTGGTAAAATTAGTTTAGACCCAGAAAGGAGAAGATTAATAAAATATGCACCATGTAATCAACAAAAGAAAACAGTGTTTTATTTAAAAATATAATCTGTTGCAAGTTGGTACAAAAATCAGTCGCTATTTTATATACTATTCAGTCTTGACGAGATTCATCTTATTCGAATAATACTTAATGTTATATCGCGAGGTACAATGTATCAATAAGCGTCGTTGATTACAATTAAAATCAAATTATCACGCGTGAATAAGCTTCGTGATTTCGATCTCCCTTCTCCTAGAGAGCTAATATTTTACATCATATTAAACCCGTACATTTCTCGTAGTATTACGGAGAGTATAAACTTAATCCTTAAACAATTCATACAGCGGATAACCTTTAATATGCGCCGTTTCCTATCACAATAAAAATACCTATCTCCGGAGCCTGATGCAGCGTACCCGAATCGATATAAGAACTAAAAGAGAGCTGGAGCCTATGATGGCATGCCCAGAATACAGCCTGAAAACTAAAAAATGCCGGGAGCCTGGTTCAGCGTACCCCAACAACAAACAAAAGATAAAAAAACAAAAATGCCGGGAGCCTGATTCAGCGTGCCCCGATAATACACAATGATAAATGTCTAAAGGTGTCGTGCACCCAGAGAAACGCAACCTGTAAAGTGAAAAATGGCTGGAGCCTGGATTGGCGTGCCCAGCATTAGTACAAATAATAAATAAATATCACAGGTAAAAAATAAAGAACAGCAGATACAATCTTGGAGCCGGTAAGGTGTGCCCAAGAGATCAGAAATCAAAAAGGTTTCAACAATTAAATCCAGAACCTGGTTCAGCGTACCTAGATTCCCAAAACAACGGACCTAGATCCACAGTGCGTTCACTCTGTGAGACTTGAATGGGGAATTAGGGAGCACGACATTTAGCGAATGCGACTCCTAGGGGGAATAGAATTAACTAAATTGCGCTGAGCAGACCTCTCCCTCCCCCTTCACCCCTAATCCTAATTTTATTTCATTCATTTGATCATCATTTGTTTCGTTCCAAGTATAATTTATATTAAAGAAAAATTATTATTTGAATACGTTTGCAGAAGTTGATCTTTGTACTTATTAAATTGAAATACAAGTTTCGTATTAGGCAACACATTTCGAGGTTAGCAATGATGTTCGAACCTCTTAAAATATGTACCGCGAAACTTGTATCACTAACAAAGAGTGAACACCATAATTCACATCAGCAGGAGCAAACATATTTCAATAAACACTCTTCTTTAATATAAAATATACTTTAAATCTTGAAATATTTGGACGTGCCACCACGTGCTACAACGCACCGAGTTGACAAGTCCCCCTGGTCCCTGTAAAACCGCAATCATTTTTGCATATTTTTGAAAAGATGCGCCGCCAATCGGGACTAGAAGACACTAAACACGGTCTCATTTTTCCCCATTAGAGTGAACGCACTGTGCCTAGATCCTTCCAGAGCAGAAGCTGTTGTGTCACGGATCTTTTCCGGTAGTCGACTTCGGTTTCCCGTAGTCGACTCGAGAGTGCCAGCTCTGGATCTCTCCTCCCTTCTTATACCCTAGAAGGTTGAGGTTGGTCGCGGGAGAACTGACTCGACACTTCCTAGCGTTCTCGCACGGAACTATCACCGCCTGTTGGATGGCTACCGCCGTGTCGGGTATCCTCCATGCATACGTCTAGCCTATTGTCAGGTGTAGGCTAAAGTGATCGTTTAACGCTATATCTTTTTTTCTAATGCACATAACGAGCTGAAACTTTCCCGAGAACTTCTTTGAACTATATATTTTAATACTATATATTCAGAAATTAACAATTCGAAACTTCCTTACTCAACTTTTTCAATCGAAAGTATAAAGTCGAAAAAACGAAAAAAAAATTTCCGAAATCTCCCACATGAATGCAAAATGCCTTGGTAATTTCGGACAACGTTCGTTCCTTTCAGAAATAGTTCAAGATTATATCATTAAAATTTTGTAAAGAAATATTCATTACACCCATAGTTTCAGCGATTTGAACAGCAAGAAACACAAAATGATTTTTTCCATGTTTTCGCTTTGAAATGCGATTTTGACTATGTAGCCCCAATTTTAGAAAAAAATAACTTTCATATTCGTATTCAGCACCCTCAAAAACATAAAAATAAATAGTTTTTAGCGACTAGGACGAGGTTGGTCGGTACGTGAACAAAAACGGGGGTGTTCCGCTCCTCTTGGCATTAGCCCGTAGAACCAGGGCTGATTTTTGTTTAATACTGCACAGAATCCCTACTGGGTCGATACTGGTCTGCCGATATTGGAACATACATTAGGCACAGTGCAGATCTAGTGTCAATATCCGTACCACGCCAGGATTGGCTAGCCAAGTGTTGGAGCATTGCTCTTGGTGCGCGACCACGCCAGTTGTAAAGATCAGCCCAAGTCTGTAGTTTCCCATTGGGGTATGATTGACTACATAATATCTGGTAAGCTAGGGTTACCAAACGTCCTCCTTCGGGAGGACAAGTCATCCTTGGCAGACCGGCCGAACGCAAACATTACGCTACAGCGTAACGGTAAAGTAATGGCAAAGTAATGGTAAAGTAATATGGCATTATAATTGATAAAAGAAACAAAATTAATATGTAAACTGTTGCAATTATAATAAAGCGTTAACATTTACGTTAAATGGTCATGCCGTCATTGCAACAACTTGCTTTCTCATCGTTAAAAAATAAAAAAACAAAGTGGCTGTCATTCAAGTCAGGCCCCTGCAGACTGGCAACCCACTTGAAGCCCCGTTAACGGGTTGCCAATATGCAGTGGCTGGACTGCAATGACAGTCACTATGTTTTTTTATTTTTTAACGCTGCAAAGGCAACTTGTTGCAATTACGGCATGGCCATTTAACGTAAATTTCAACGTTTTATTATAATTGCAACAGTTTACATATTAATTTTGTTTCTTTTATCAATTATTATGTCATATTACTTTACCATTACTTTACCATTACTTTACCGTTACGCTGTAGCGTAATGTTTGCGTTCGGCCGGTCCGCCAGGGATCCTTTACCGCCTTGTCCTCCCGAGGCCTCCCTTCGTTGAAAATGTCCTCCTTTCTGACAAAAATGGCATATTTTTCTTTTTTTATCTTCCACGATGTTATAGCGAGAGATGGAACTACTGGAGTCGTTTTATTGGTCTCACCGGGTATCGTGTAACCTAAGTTGTAAAAATAAAATCATTCTATTTAACATTCGTGGTTTGCAATATTTGAAATTCAAAAAACGTGTCTTCACTATGCTATAGTAAGTTAAGGTTAGGTTAGGAAATTTTCTGGTGTCCTCCTTTCGTACTGTAAAGAAATGGTAACCCTAGGTAAGCCGTTCACGGAAAGGGTACGAAAGTTCGCTCATGAACTGAGGATCTACCATCATACACTGAGCAAGTCAAAGCTGCTAAGAATCAAGCATTTTGTGAGTTTTATGTACACGGAAAGAAATTTTAGACAGTTGCGGCGTTCGCAGTGGTAGAACAGCGCAACCACGATGTCAAAGCGACGGCAACGCCAACTTTGGGAACGTGTCGGCCTCATAAAGTTAGTACAGCGCTGCTCTCTTCTATCAGGGCACACTGCTGTCCCTAAGTAGAGAACGCAGTCGACTGATGTCACTAAAGTAGCCGATCGGCGCCGATCTTAATTTGTCATCATAATTAACATTTAAATTATTTGAATTATTTACTGTACGTTTCTAATTCATTACGTATACTAAAGTCTTTAAATGAAGACACGAATGAGCCTAAAACTATACGGAACATCACTTAAATTTTTGAGGTTATGTTTTTTGCATTTCTGTTGTTAAATAATGATACTTTCATTTAACTTTTTTAAAGCGAAGTCAAGTTAATCAGTGTACTCTTTCCCCAATCAGAGTACTTAATATATAATTTATTGTAGCAAGTGAAGAAAAATGCAATCCATCGACAAATTAATCAATCGAACCAAACATAACTGTTTTAGAATATATGAAGTCAGTCTCTTAAAGAAACATGCACTTATAGATTATAATATTGAAATAAGAATTTAAAATCCATATAAGCATTAATATATACGTAAATATTATATCCAAACAAACACATCTATAATATACATGTTGTAGGTTATGTCCATTAGTTACCCCTAAAGATTTCGTGACCACATTACAGTTATTTAAACTACTCTAAAACTTAAAAATAAAAGCGAGAGAAGCGCCAAACCGCCCGTCTGTCTTTCAAAACAATGCGAAAGCGCGACTACTATACCACGTTTCAGGTCTGTTGCTGTTTCAAAAATTTGATGCAACATACGCGCCACACAGGGAACGTAACTTTCCCTGACTGAGAGAGCAGTCGTCATAAACAGAGGGCGCATTGTAGCCCTACGCAGCAGAGGTACGCGTGAGTGCCGCTGCTGTACAAAATTTCTTTCCGTGTAGGCTAAAGACATTTTTGGCCAGCAGAATTTTTTTCATAAAATCGAATTTTTCTCGCAGACAACGTCAGATATGAAATAATATTAAGATAAAAGTAGAGATCCTCTAGGGAGAGTTGAGACACGTTTCCCCCTCCAATGCTCGCCGCTGTACCGGAACTTGATATTTCACTGCGGCGCGAAAAGTTCGAAAAATTACGTGTAGCGCAATACGTGACAGCACGCGAGCGAGCCTAGAGAAATTTTTGTGTTTAAGCAAAAGGATCAAAAAATGAAAACTGCGTCCTGTAGGCCCATTATTTATTATAACTAATTTCACTGAATTTATTTATATTGAAGTTATGATGTGTGAAGTGATATGCGAGTTTTGTGATTAATAAAGAAGTTAAAAAGAGGTTGTGTATAACCTACTTTCCGAAGAAAAATATTGAAAATATTTTTGTGAGATTTAAGTGTTTTGCAAAAATGGTAAATTGCTGTATTTTATACTGCAATAATTTATCTAAAAACGGGTTTTTCTAGAAACAAATTCCGCGAGATCCCAAACTTCGAGAATTGTGGATTCAGAATATCAATCAAGCAGATTGGAAAGCAAGTGCCAAATCATGAAAGATGCAATTTCAGAGTTCACCAATGAGTAAAAGAAAATTAATTAACACTGTTTTCGTAAAATTGAACAAATCTTCATCCTTTCCTACAATTTATTTTTACTCTCTTTGTATGTATAACCTTATCCAACCAAAGCTTTGCTTCCAACCTACAAAATGTATTTATTTATCAAATATCATTTATGGAAATTTGTATAATATATATGTCTGAAAGTGATATTTAATAACATTTCATTTATTTTAAATGTTTAATTCAACAATATTCTCTTTATTTTGTATTAAATCTGTTGTGGAATCAACACTCTATTTGAAAATCGCGCCATTTTTAGAAAAGCGGGTTCCGGTACAGCGGCACCAATCAGAATTTGAGTACCCCGCGTCTCAACTCTCCCTTGAGGATCTCTAGATAAAAGTTTATACGCCTAAAAAAAATTCTATGAGAAATACCTCTTGCTCTTCTGCAATATCTTGTTTGCTTGACGAGAAAAAGTCAAAAATTATATTTTTAGGACAAAAATTCTCCCGGTCTCAAAAATGGTTCAACCCATAGAGCAGGGGTCATCAGCGAGGGGAAATTTCTCGAGTCCAGCTCCGTTAACACGTGTGGACCGCTCGCTGCGGCTCTCCCACCAAGAGTCTCCACTCTACT